>VDFB02392170.1:0-16267 GCA_007258455.2 Sequoia sempervirens | reverse complement strand
TGTGCAAAAGAATCATTCTAAAGATCAAAATATTGGAGATAAGAGGAAAGGTGTATTGACAAGAAGCAAAGCTACTAAAGTTGAGGCATATTTTTGTTTACTTTATAAAGTTGATCCTAAATCAGTGAGTGAAGCATGTAAGTATGAACATAGGATGAAGGAAATGGAAGAACTTATGAAAATAGAGAAGACTCAGACTTGGGAATTGGTCCCTAGATTGGAAAACAAGAACATAATTGGAACTAAATGGGTATTCAGGAACAAGCTGAATGAGAATGGAGAAGTAGTTAGGAACAAAGAAAGACTTGTGTGTAAGAGTTACTCACAAGTAGAAGGTATATATTTTGAGGATAATTTTTCTCCTATGGCTAGGATGGAAGCTATCAGAATGTTTTTGGTATTTACAACATATAAAGGTTTCAAGGTTTATCAAATGGATGTGAAGTCTACATTTTTTAATGGAGAATTGGAAGAAGAGGTTTAGATGGAACAACTGGAAGGTTTTCAGTTGTCAAATCAACTGAACATGGTATGTAAGTTGAAGGAGGCACTATATGGTTTGAAGCAAGCTCCCAAACCTTGGTATGCAAGATGGGACAGGTACTTGATACAACAAGGTTTCAACATGGGATCCACAGATAGTAATCTTTACTTTAAATTTGAGGAAGATAAAATCCTGATAGTGGTTGTATATGTGGAAGATATTATCTTTGGTGTAAATGAGGCTATGTGCAAGAAATTTTCTTAAGAAATGCTTAAATAATTTAAGATTTCAATATTTCAGGAGATGAATTTCTTTCTTGGGCTATAAATCAATCAAAATGATAAAGGGATTAATATTGAAGAAGTTTGGAATGGATGACTCCAAATTGGTATGTATTCCTATGGTGACTGGTTGTAAATTAAGCAAAGCTAATGATTCACCTAAGGTTGATCAGAGCAAGTATAAATCTATGATTAGTGGACTGCTATATTTAATTGCTACCAGATCGGATATCATGCATGCAGTTTGTCTTGATGCTAGATTTCAAGAAGATCCTAAAGAAACACATGTTGCAATAATGAAGAGAATATTTAGATATTTAAGAGGTACACTGGATTATGGATTGTGGTATCCTAAGGATATTGATTTCACATTAAATGCTTATACATATGCAGATTGGGATGGTTGCGTTGATGATAGGAAAAGTACAAGTTGTCTCGCATTCTTTCTTGGATGTATATTGGCATCATGGTTGAGTAAGAAATAGGATTTAGTTTCTTTATCCACTGTAGAGGCTGAGTATATTGAAACAACATCATGGTATACATAGGTATTATGGATGAGACAAACATTGAAGGATATTAGAATTGTGTTTGACGAACCTATATCTATCTTTTGTGATAATACAAGTGCAATGAACATTTCAAAGAATCAAGTGATGCTTTCAAGGACAAAGCATACATCTATTTGATATCACTTTTTGAGAGAGAAGGTTATGTAGAATGAAGTGAAGCTTGAGTATTTTCCTACAAAGGATCAAATTGCTGACATATTTACTAAGGCTCTTCCTAAGGATACTTTTGGGTATCTTAGAGAGAATTTTGGGGTTATTGCCCCTCCTTTCTTGAACTAGATGCATATAGAGATGAATTGGTCCAATGGATCTATGGATCTATCTCTTTTCTAGACTGATGTTGGTGGCTACCTCTCAGGGGGAGTAGGTAGTATCACACGTTGTCATTGTGTTGCTGATTTGGTTAGGTGTACTCCTAAGGGGGAGTATTCAGAGTAGGTATTTTTGGTTCAGTGTCAAAGAGGGAGAAAAATTCAAAACATTTTATCCTTTACCATTGATGTCAAAGGGGGGGGAGAGAATAATGTGAAAAAAAACTTATCCACTCAGGGGGAGATGATCATGAGAAAAAGAAAGGTTTCAAGAATGTTGTGCAGGCTATCAAATCTAAGAGAAAAATAAAGAGAGTGTTCAAAACTATTGTGTGGTCTTTGGTGGCTTTTCACATCTTGTGTTTCCATCAATGACAAAGGGGGAGATTGTTGCAATAATGATGGTGTTATCATTGATGTCAACAAGAGGTCTACTGACTGGTGTTTTCATTGATGTCAACTATGGGATGAAGATGTTGAGGATATTGAGAAAATTATGAAAAGAGGAAAACAAGTTGTACATGTGTAGTTGAGACCTTGAGGAAGTGTTGTGAGTACATGGAGCTATTCTTTCTTTTTGTAGAGTCTAAAGATGAGTTGGTATGAAATAATGAGTTGAGATGATGGTTTTGGTACTTGGTTTCCAAGTTCTTTTGAGAAAACTTAACAAGTAGTGTAAATTGTGTTGTGTAAATGTTCATAGTGTGCTTTGGTATTGTGCTTTGTGTTCTTTCTGTGTTTATGTTATGCATGTGTGGATATTAAAGGTTATTCAAGGTTGAAAGAGGTTGCTACATTCAAAATTTTGGTTTTTGGATCATTGTATAGTGTGAGATATTTTCAACAGTGTGTGAACCAGTTGTTCAACAATGTTTTCTATGGTTTGGGATAAATGCATTTGATCCACGTTTATCTGCTCTTTGGATTCATGTTGTGCAAATCTGGGAATTGGATTATAAATATTTTATCTTTTTGTGTTCAAGTTTTTACTTGATTTGGTGTAGTACAACATAATTTTCATTTATCAGTATGCAAATAAGGGTTATCAGTTGTCTAGAGTTAAAGTATTTGTTGATGTGAAGCTTGGTTGAACTATTTGATGAATCTCAAGTAGTTCATGGATTGTTCTAGATTGATTTCAAGTAAATTATATATTTTTTAGACTGCAGGAATCGGTTGGGTATTTGTCCCCCTATTAACTATAGTGCACCTAGTAAACTTTTTTCACGTGACATACGATGTTGGCACAACATGCCCTCTGGTACCATGATTTTGGGGGAGACTAGACCTCTTGACCTCTTTCCTATAGTAGGATGCTTTATCCAATCGAGCTAGGCCCCCCATTCCATTTCAAGTAAATTATGTCTATAACTTTTGACTTGGTTTATGGAAGCATGTACTTAATGTTTATGGTGTTTTACATGGGTGTTGGACGACCTTGTGTTTAACACTCCATGATAGGCTTGTAGAAGCGTGTTGAAGTGTGTTGGATCTATTTGGTTCCTAATTAAGGATTTATGTAGGTTTCCTTTCATTCCTATCCACAACAAGAATGTTTGGGTACCAAACTATTTCAAATTTAAATGTATAACGACTAGTGGCTGACATTGGAGAAAGTTTTTTTAAAGTAGAGGTTGATACAAATATGTATGGTGTTGATGCAAGAGGGTGGGTGAAAGAGTAAGAAGCAAGATAGATGTGAAGATTGATGTGAGTAAAGTGTGTGTGATGTGAATTTGAGCAAAGTAGTGCAAACTTCATGTTAGGGTTCCTGAAGGAAGTGAGTTGAAGGCATCCAAAATATTTCATGTGAAACTATGAAAGTGTCCGAGCAATTGTGGTAAACTCTTTGTTGCATTGAGAAGTGTTTCTATGTGTAACATTCTTCTTCTATCTTCTTGTATTTTTTTTATGGCCATGAACCCTAGTTGTGAGCCTTTTTTGGACAGTGTGCCCTATTATGGCAGTGAGCCCCTTTGTACTAATTTTTCTATTACTTATATTGTGAGCTAATCCTCAACGTGTTTTTTACCTCATTGGGTTTTCCACATAAATTTGGTGTTCTCATGTGTATGGTGTTATTTTAGTTTCTATTATCTGCATTTCATGTTTAATCAATATAACAAAATAAAGTCTTAATGAATTCTTGATGATCTAATTATTGTTGAGGGTTTTAAAGGTTTAATTTGCTACAACCGATTCACCCCCCTCTCAGTTGTCTTGTTCATTTCAACATAAATTTCATATTACTGAGCTATTTAAAGATTCAATGTGTAAGTGATTCAAATTTTTAGTTGAAGTGTGACAAATTTTGAAAATTGGGAAAAACACTTCCATTTTTGAACATTTTATGGACCCAACTTCTTGCACCTGCCCTTTAAACAATCTTTGATATTTAGCTTGTGATTCATTCAATTCATATGCAAACTTGGGGCATATCTTGTGATTTAGTTGAAAGTATCATATCAATCTGGGGTATAAGCTTGTGAAAGACATAACAAATATATTCTCAAGGGTTGTATGTAATAAGTTGAGTGAAATGAAATATAATTAAACCTAATAAATGGAATAACATAATAAAATTATTATATATTGAGTTGTTTAAAAATATACTACAAAAAATAGCACAATCTACTATAGGAACAAAATTCTACGGCATGAACAGGGTAGTCTGTGACATGAACATAAATTATGTTTTGTAGAAAAAAAAATTATAACTATTTCAATCTAAACAAACAAGAACATATAGTGAAAAAATTATTTTCAAAGTCTATTTAGATGATAATTAATGGAAATCATACTTCAAAAATCAATTTCCATTTTATGTCACGATTCACACTTTGTTCACATGCATGTTTACGATAAAAATGATTACTAACAACAAAACACAAGAAACAAATTATGGAAAATCACAAATATAATCTAAGTACATACAAGATTAAATGAATATCACCTAGAATTCCAAAGAGTGGGCCCTCCTCTTGGTTTTTTGGGTGATAAGATAAGTTACTACAACCTCTTCACCAAAATAGACAATATAATTATATTGATTATATTTCTCTCATATCATTTTATTTGTCTTGTAACACACAAACTATACTTATATACATATTCAACAAGTTATCTAATAATATGAAAGAGTTATTTTTTCATGGCATATAATCAAAATCAAATGATTCAATAAACAAGATTTTTGCCTATGGCCACTCTTTATAAATCTATTTTTATAACTGCATGTTCTAATATTAAAATATTTAACAATATTTGCAAACAATTACAACTTCTTTCAACCCCCACCATTGTTACTCAATGATCTCCATTTTCCTGTGTACCTTCTTTCCATAGAATTTTCTTTCAACCTAACCAAATGGATTAATATTCCCATAAGTCAACAACTAGAGTGAATTTTATCTACTTAAAACATATTAAATATTTTTATATATAATAAAGTAATGGAAAAATAAGGAACTAAGGTGGATTTTGAATAGGTAGATTTTGGCATAGAAAGGACTTAAGGTTCAGAAAGTCAAACAAGTTTTTAACCTATCAACATGGTTTCATGAACTATTTAGGAATCATATGAGCTTCATTACAAATCTAATAAATGCATCTTCCATCACGCTTAGGGAATTCATCAACATGGGATTCACTATGTAGTAGGTACATGACTAGATTTGGTCAAATATATAGATTTTGATTGGGATGACAATATTGATGATCATAAGTCCACATTTGGCTACAAATTTAATCTTGGTTTATGCCCTATTTTTGAAACCAATAAGAAACATGTTATTGCTCTTTCTTCAACTGAGGCTAAGTATTGAGGTTATTTTAATATTACCATTGAGGCTATTTCACTTTAGAATATTCTAAGTTTGGATTTACCATTCTACAACCATCTATATTTTGTGATAATCAAAGTGCCATATAAATCTTGAAAAAACCTATTTTAACATAGCAAACCAAAGACATAAATATCCATATGTAATACATCAAGGATTTCATTTAGGAGGTCATTGATTTCTGGTATTGTCCTAGAAGAAAGAAGGTTGCAAATATACTCACCAAACCCTTCACTAAAAGTATCAACATTTGCAACCTCTCTTGAGGGTATGGTACATTTATTTAGGGGGATCAATTGACCTTCTCTCTTTATTATCTCTTATGAGGGGGATTTCTCCTCACATGAGGTGTTGGCATTCATTCTTATCTTTTAGAGGGCTTTTTTTTATTATATTCTCTTTTAGGGAGAATTTTTGTTCCACTATTTTTTCTCCTTTTCTTTGTTTGTGAAAGATTTATTTGTACATGGGTATCTCATCAAGCCTAGTAGATAGGACCCATATTTTCATGTTTACATATATTATTTTATCTTTAAGTTACACTTAAAGGGGGTGTTGGTGTGAATAGGGCTATTACCTAACTAGCTCTACTATTGGGTCATTTTCATACCTTATCGCTTAAGTTTACTTATGAAACTTTTAGGGAATTTTTACTTCATGTCACATACCATAATATTAATACAATTATCATAATCCTATGTTGTCATATTTCTCACCTTGGTCTATATAATCAAGGGTCTCATACCATGTACAACATTCTATTTTTATTCTTTTATATGAATACAATTTATTTTTGTCATATTGATCTTTTGAGTACTTTGTGTTTTCCATTAGATTGTCTCTTACATTTACAAAACCTACAAACAACCTTCATCTTAAGAACCTAATATATAAAAGATACAATATATGAAAACTTGGTTAATATAAAAATTTGGACCATTTTTACTTCTAATAAAGCCTTGAGATTGAAATAAGGCATTGATTTTATAATATCATTCCCTAGGAGATTGTTTTAAACCATAAATTGATTTCTTTAATTTTCAAATAAGGTGTTCATTACCTTCCTTAATAAAACCCAAAGGTCAAGAAATATAATTTTTTTTATGTGAATCACCATTTAAGAATGTACTTTTAACATCCATTTAATAAATGGGCCAATGCATATGAGAAGCTAAAGCAAGAACTAATTGGATAGTTGGCATTTTAACCACTAGAGAAAAAGTTTTATTATAATCTAGTCCTTCCACTTGGGAGAAGCCTCTAGCAAATAATCTAGCTTTAAATTTTTTAACCTCATTATTCACATTGAACTTAGTTTTATACAACTATTTGCATGAATAATATTCTTTCCTTGAGATAAAGGAACTAAATCCCAATTTTGATTTGCAATTAATGTGTCATACTCTTCTTGCATAGAATTTTCCCAGTGAGGTTGATTTTTAGTTTGTTCATAATTTTGAGGATTAGTTGGCATTTCTAACCATCGAGAAAAAGTTTTATTATAATCAGTCCTTCCACTTGGGAGAGTTTCCAGCAAATAATCTAGCTTTTAAATTTTTAACCTCATTGTCTGCATTGAACTTAGTTTTTATACAACTATTTGCATTATCAATATTCTTTTCCTTTGAGATAAAGGAACCAAATCCCAATTTTATTTGCAATTAATGTGTTATATTCTTCTTGCATAGCCTTTTCCCAATGAGATTAATTTTTAGTTTGTTCATAAGTTTGAGGATAATTTGTATCATAACTTTAAACATTAAAGCAGAATTGCAATAGTTTGCTTTCCTAGCCTTAGATTGATTAGATTGATTCATTCTAGCTAGAATATCTTCACTTTCTTACATAATTTTTTAAAACCATTTAGGCTTTCTTTTAGATGTGGGAGTATCATCACTTGAAGAAGAATCATGATGAGAAGGTTCAACATGTTTATCTTCACTATCACTTTGACTAAGAGATGCATTAGGAGGGTTTATAGAAGGAATATTATCCTCAGCAACAACAATTTTATTTTAAGAAGATTCATTGTTATGCACTTTAAAATAATCATGAACACCATTTTCAACAATGCATACATCTCTAGCAACTTTAAATTTGTTAGTGATAGGATTATAAACTCTATAAGCTTTAGAATGTTCATCATATCCAACAAAAAAATGATAAGAAGATTTAGAATCTAATTTTTGTTTTTTTCTTTCTTTAGGATTATGAACACAATCAATTGAGCCAAAGATTCTTAAATGCTTAAGATTAGGTTTTCTACTAAACCAAACCTCTTCAAGAGTTACATTCTTTAAATATTTTGTAGGATTCGTATTCATAATATAAGTAGTACACAACATAGCTTCAATCCAAAATTTATAAGACATTTTTTTCATGTAACATATATCTAGCCATTTCAACAATAGTTCTATACTTCCTTTCCGCTACACCATTTTGTTGAGTTGTGTATGGGATGGTTAGCTCATGTTTAATAAAAAACTAATTTAAATAACCATTGAAATTTTATTCATTATTTTTCATTATCAAATCTAAAAATGAGTTTAAAACTAGTTTGTCTTTTCAACAAATTTAAAATTCAATAAGACTATCAAGAACTTGATCCTTTGAAGAAAATAGATCCAAGTTATTCTAGAATAATCATAAAAAAAATTAAGTGCATACCTTGATCCTTGTATGGAGTTATGCTCACTTACACATTCAACTAATTGCACCACTCGTATTGAAAACATACACACTATTAAATTTTCTACTATTGACATCTACAACCCAATCTAAACCCACAAATCTACAAATATAAAATGAATTCCTATCTCATTTAAAATAACCATGATATCATAAGGAAAATTTTGAAGTACCATATTAACACTTGAATACCCTCTTCATTTCATCTCAATTTACTCATTCATGATTAGTCATAAATTGGATATGAAATCCCAATAGATGGGAAATATTTAGTCTTGTGCAAACCATAGCGTGCATCAAATTCCCACCTACACTATCATAAGGTAATCTACTCATATCCTCCATCTCACTTAGATTAATTAGAAACTAATCAATCTTTGGTACCACATCCTAATTTTTTTCTTAAGACCGTACAAATGTTTCTTCAACTTAAAAACCAATTATTATTTACCTTTTTCAATATAGTATTTTATTTATGCCATATAAATTGCTTCCTCCAAATCACCATGAAGGAGTGATGTCGTTACATCCATATTATCAACCTTAAGATCATACATTGCAGCAAGAGACAATAATTATTTAATGGATGTTATCTTTTTTATTGGGAAGAAAATATCACCATGATTTATTCCCTCAACTTGAGAATTAACTTTTGCAACCACTCTTACCTTTTACTTTTCAACATTATCATTAACCCTATCTTCATTTTGAAAAAACATTTGCATTAATAGGTTTTATTCCATCAAGTAAATGTACTAGGTCCCATTTTTTTATTTTTCTTCAAAGTATCCATCCCCTCATCCATAGAAACCTTCTATGAATATGCATCATCCATACACATATCATTCTTTATATTCCTAGACTCATCAATGGTAATTATTAGAGAAAAAAATAGCTCTAAAATTAGAGGGAGTATGCCTATCTAGTTGTTTTCTTTACTAATTGAACCTCGTTAATGATGCAAGTGGAGTTTCCATGTCTTCTTCAAATCTCTATAAACTACTTGATATCTCATTCTCTTCAAGTCCTTTATTAGTTTCAATTTCAATCTTCTCATTTGTTGAGGTTAAACATTGGACCACATATTTATTTTCATCCTTCTTTGGTTGTAACATTGTGGAAGAAGACTTAACTTATCTAAATATAATGATACTAATATACAAAAATATCTTAGCTATAAGGTCCCAAAATTTTTATCATTTCAAACCAACACTATAGCTAATTAAAATACATTTTACAACCTTCTTCTCCAACTTTGATTTTTTTCTGTAGGCACATGTGTTATGCATCACAACCAAAGAATAAAATATGTATTAATAAGACATTTTTATCAAAAAAACCTCATATGTGTTTTGTAAATAAGATTTGATGTAGGATACCTATTAAGTAGGTAAAAAGTATGAAAATTACTTATGAAAAACACTTTTGTTATAAGTTGGCCCCATTGGGAATACTCCTAATCTCTCCATCAATGTCATGTTCATTATTTTTGCAACTCCATTAAACCAAGGAGTGTATTGATTTGTCTTATGTCTTTCTATCCCATGATCCTTATAGAATATATTGAAATATACCAAAAAAAAAACCAATAGCTATTATCATTCCTTATATTCTTAATCTTCCCACCAGTTTGATTCTATATAAGAACCTTAAACTCTTTAAGATGACTAAAAACCAAATTTACATCTAAGAAAATATACTCATGTATTATTATATTCATCAATTAAAGAAACATAATATACATATTTGAAAATTGAAGGAACATTAATAAGACCAAATACATTAGAATGGATTAAACCTAAATCTCAAAAATACTTATGAGAACTAGAGTAAAACTAAACATTGTTTTATTTTACATATATACACAATGTTATAGAAATCAAATTCAAGATTACATTATTTCAACCCTTCAAAAAGGTTTTTTAATGTTCTTGAAACTTTCTCACCTATGTGACCCATCCTTTCATTCCATAACATTGTTTTATCTACTAGTAGATTAGTCTCTAAAGCATGGGAACTCTTAGGTACCAAGAAAATCATGACCATTTGAATTAGACACAACACACATATTTGTTTCTAGTTCTAATGGTGAATGTAAAGATTTTTTAGATCTCTTCACTATAGGAATTGAATAACAACTATAATAAATAATGTATGCATCTAGCTAAACACAAAGTGTCAATCTGAATACCCTTAGCAAGAACCATATCTCATTTAACCATCATATACCCTCCACTCAAAAAAATAACTTGTACACCCACATAATTTATTTTACTTACATAAATTAGGTTCTATGTGAAACCGAGGATATGTAGTACATCAATGATTCCATTTACTCATCCATTTAGGAGTCAAATAATGAATCTAACTCAACCAAAAATATTTAGAAAAAAATCATTCCCAAGGTACACCTTCCCACCATTCTATTCTTCATATTTGTACAAACCATTTTTTATGTGAATTCATGTGGAAATAGGCCCCAAAATCTCTCAACCATGCACCTTTTTATGCATTATTAGTCAAGGTAATTATGAAAGAATCACCTTCATCCTAGGAGGATATACCAAAAGCATTGTCAAAATATACCTTTTTCTTCTTCTCCTCTTTAAAATCTATTCTTGTATGCCCAAGTTTGCCATAATTCCAATATTTTACCTTGAACTTCTAAAAGATTTAGATCTCCCATGATATTTAGATCTATAATTATCTTAGTTCTTATCCTTCTTACCTTTTTATTTGAATCTTCCATGAATTTTTTTTTTTTTTTGGAAAAAGTGGCAAGTCACTAAATATTTTATTGAAATAGAAGAGATTTACATATTAAAATCCTCCAATGCAGGTCTGGGCCACTAAATATTCCATGAATTGTTAGGGCCTCTTTAAAGAACCTCAAAATTATTTCTTTATTTTTTTTATAATTCTAGCATGCAACCATTTGGTCTAGAAGGTTGTTTGCTAGTGCTCCATTTACAGGAACCAGCGGTGGGGAATGAGAGACCAGGAAAATAATGAGATGTATCTTGAGTATTGAATTTTTCCTTGAACTTTTATTTTTATTAAAGTTGAATGATAGGGAAATAAAATGAGACACATCTCACATTTTTACATATACAGTTACACATTTTTTTGCTAGTAGCAACCAACCAAGCCTTTAACACCATCGGAATTTCCAAAATTAATAGAGTTAGCATTTCTAGGATTAGGTGGCTTGAGATCATGGTTAGGCTCACTCAATAGGGGTTGAGAGCTCTTTAGATTTCATTATTCATGATTAGGTTAGGCTTGAAGTGCTGCTGGTCACATCACAGTTGGGAGGTGAGAATTATGTTGTGTTAGGTAGAATCTGTGGCTAGGCTATGGCCTGGGATTATACTCATAATGAAAGCCTGTGTTGACAAGGCTTCTGTTAGTATATAGGTTGAATTACTATTGCTTACTGAATTCACTAGGTAGGTAAGGATTTCATATTTGGTCGTATGGTTTGGGTTAGGGTTAGGGTCAAGGTTTGGATTAAGGTTAAGATTAGCATTAGAGTTAGGATTTGGTCTACGATTATGATTATGGTGAGGGTTAGGGTTTAGACTTATGATTAGGGTTATAGTTAGCATTAGGGTTTAGTGTTAAGGTTTAGTGTTATGCCTAACCCTAACCCTAATATTAGCACTAACTCGAACTCTAATCCTAATTCTATTTCTAACTCTAATCCTAATTCTATCTCTAACCCTAACACTAACCCTAATCCTAACCCTATCTATAAACCTAACCCTAACCCTAACCCTAATCATAATCCTAACATAAACACCAACCCCAATCCTAATCCTAATTCTATCTCTAACCCTAACCCTAACCCTAACCCTAACACTAATTGCAACACTAATCCTAATTCTATTTCTAACCCTAATTATAACCCTAATTCTAATTCTATCTTTAACCCTAACCCTAATCCTAATCCCAATCATAAACCTAACCCTAATCCTAATCCTAAACCTAACCCTAATTAATTTAACGTTGACTCTATCATTGCCCTAACTCTAACCTTAACCCTAATTAAACCATCTTAAGTCTATTTGAACCCTAACCCTAATTGTGCCATAACCCTAACTCTAATTGAACTCTAATTGTAACCTAACCCTAATTAATTTAATGTTGACTCCATCAAAGCCCTAACTCTAACCTTAACTCTAATTAAACCATCTTTAGTCTATTTGAACCCTAACCCTAACTATAATTGAGCTTTAGCCCTAACTTTGAAAGACATTGCTCCTCTCACAGAAAAACCTCAATCCTAATCCAAATTCTATCTCTAACCCTAACCCTAACCCTAATGTTGGTTGTATCTCTAACCTAACCCCAACTAATCCTAACCCTAACCCTAATTCTATCTCTAATTCTAACCTAACCCTATTAACCTTAACCCTAAACTTAATACTAACCCTAATCCTAATTCTATCTCTAACCCTAACCCTAATCCCAATCCTAAACCTAAACCTAATTAATTTAATGTTGACTCCATCATAGCCCTAACTCTAACCTTAACCCTAATTAAATCATCTTATGTCTATTTGAACCCTAACCCTAATTGTGCCATAACCCTAATTCTAATTGAACTCTAGCCCTAACTTTGAAAGACATTGCTCCCCTCACAAAAACCTCAATCCTAATCCTATTCTATCTCTAACCCTAATTTTATCTTTATGCCTAACCCTAACCCTAATATTAGCACTAACCCAAACCCTAATCCTAATTCTATTACTAACCCTAATCCCAACCCTATCTATAACCCTAACCCTAAGCCTAATCATAATCATATTCCTGACATAAAAACCAACCCCAATCCTAATCGTAATGTTGATTCCATCATAGCCCTAACTCTGACCTTAACCCTAACCCTAATTATATCATAACCCTAGATAAATTTAATTTAACCCTAAGTCTAAAACTAACAATAACCCTTACCCTAATTTAACCCTAACTCCAACCCTAACCATAATTTAACCATAACCCTGCAAAAATCTTATTGAATCATAACCCTAATTGATCCCTAACCCAAATTGAATACTAACTGAATTGTAACCCTAAGTGAATAGTAACCTTAATTGAACTCTAAGCATAGCCTTAATTAAACCCTAAGCATAATTAAAACTTAACCCTAAGCATAATTAAAACTTATTGCTAACTTTAACCCTAACCCTAATTTAACTATATCCCTAATTGAATCCTAACCCTAACCCTAAAGTTGATGATTTTTGGTTGATCATTTGTCATGTGGAGCTTAATCCTAACTTAAGTGAACTCTTATTCTAATCATAACTCTAACACTAATTAAACTCTAATCCTAACCCTATCTCTAATTAAACACTAATCCTAATTGATTGCTACTTGAAGCCTAACCCTAATTAAATTTTAATATTAATTGAACCCTAAAAATATTAACCCTAATCCTAACCCTAATTTAAGCCTACCCCTAATTCAATCCTTATTTAACCCTACCCCTAATTAAATCTTAACATTATTTGAACACTAACCCTAATTATATCATAAACTTAGATGACTCTAAGTTGACCCTAACCCTAAAACTAACAACCCTTACTTGAATTGAACTCTAACTCCAACCCTAACCATAATTTAACCCTAACCTTACAAAACTCTTCTTGAATCACAACCGTAATTGATCCCTAACCCAAATTGAATAGTAATTGAACCATAATCGTAAGTGAATAGTAACCTTAATTGAACTCTAAGCATAACCTTAATTAAACCCTAACCATATTTAAAACTTAACCCTAACCATAATTAAAACTTAATCCTAACTTTAGCCCTAACCCTAACCCTAATTCAAGCCTAATTTTATTTGAATTGTAACCCTAGATAAATTGAATCCCTAACCATAATCATAACCCCAATTGAAACGTAATTGTAATTAAACCCCAATCCAAACCTAACCAAACTCTAATTCAAAACTTAATTGTAAATCTAATTTAACTTGTATCCTAACCATAAGTCTGATTAATCCATAACCCTAGTTGAATGCTAATTGAACCCTAACCTTAACCCTAATTAATTATTAATCCTAACTGAATCTTGATTGACCCTAACCCTAGTTGTGTCATGACCCTAACTCTAATTGAATTGTAATCCTAACTTTGAATGAAAGTGCTTCCCTCACCCTAGGTGAGAGGAGATTGCTTTCTATCCATTACTTTTTTATTCAATTTTTCTTATTTTCTTTCTTGGTGTTATTTTTATGGTGTTATTACATCCTCCACTTTAATTAAACTAAAAGTTAATTTATTGTGAACAAATTTTTTAATGTTTGTGGTAACATTTTGAATGAAATAATAACATGCACTACAATACCTTAAATTCTAAAACACGTAAGATGCATACTCATTCTAGGGATTTTAGGGTGCATTTGAAAAATAGCTTGAAGTGCATACACCATCCTATGTGAAAGGTATGATTTTTTGGACGCAATCTAACAAATATACATTTAAAATATTAATATTATTTTGAATTTATCATTTAAAATATTTTTCAAATTTACCTATGTTGATATATGAGAGATATAGCAAATCCAAACTCTAACCTATTTATAGTTAATTTAAATTATATTTTATTAAATTGTTAAAAAAATTAAGTTGTTCATAAATAATTTCAATTTTTCATAATTAGCTTGGCATTGTGTAAAAATGATTTAAATTATTTATAAAAATAAAAATATATTAAAAATTATAGATAATTTAATTTAAGATATGGATTGAATCAAATTAGACCTAATCAATGGATTAAATATCATTTTCTCTCACCAAGATTAGTAATGTGCAAGGTGAAAGCATAAGATGATTGTTTAATCTAATTTGGAAGTATATCATGCAAATCTATCAAATTACTACTTTGAAGTTTGAACAAAACAAATATTCTTTTATATCATTTATGGCTTGTAATCAAGATAACATGAAGATAAACTCATTTATAATATTAGTATTTTCTAATTTAACACAAAAGTAATTGAGTTTTATCTAAGAAAAAATAATTTGAACCATTTTACAATATAATAGAATATAAACTCTGGTGACTTAAATCAATAATAGAAAATCTTTATAAGGAAAATAAATGTTAAATCACTTATCTCACCCACCAAGTTTAAAAATTTAGAAACTTCTTTATGTCTAGACTCTAACTACTTCTTTTATATGGTGAAATAGTCAATTTTAGAACATTTTTTGTATTTAAAAATTTTAGAATCTTAAGGTCTAATTTAAAAACTACTTTTATATGAAATTTTGTGCAACATTTCTTTTGCACTTAATTTTCTTAGAAACTTCTTTTTATGTCTAATTTAAAAATAATTTAAAAACTACTTTTATATGAAACAGTAAATTTAGAATATTTATTTTGCTCATGATTTTTAAAATTTAGAAAATTCTTTTTATATCTAATTTAAAAACTGCTTTTATATGAAATAGTAAATTTAGAATATTTATTTCGTATTTAATTTTCTAAAATTTAGAAACTTATTTTTATGTCTAATTTAAAAATTACTTTTATATGAAATAATAAATTTAAAATACTTCTTTTGCACTTAATTTTCTAAAATTTAGAAACTTATTTTATAATTGTAAATTCAAAACAAAAACAACATTTAAAATTAATAGCAAAACAAAAACACCTCCAAAAACATAGAGCTCAAAACCTATTCAATTCACAATTTTTTTTACAAATTCTTCAAACCTTAGTCTCCTATTCAAATTAAAAATTGAATTCTGTTGAACACCTGATTTTTTTTTCAAATTCTCCACAATCCAAGTTAAACAAACACTAATTTATTTGAGAGATCAAATCATTTAATCTTGCAAAATACAGGAAAGAAAAAAACCCAAAAACTAAAAACACAGCTTTGAAAAAACCCCAAATTCTCCAAAATTTAATGTACAAACCCTTTTATTCGCATTTAAAACCATTAATTATATTCACATTCTTTTCTTCTTGGTCATGGTATTCTCCTGCTCAGAAACCCCACACATTAATGGATTTGTTGGTGATGCTCTCACGTCCTCCATGATACATTTAGAAAACCCAGATACATTCT
>VDFB02392169.1:0-24361 GCA_007258455.2 Sequoia sempervirens | reverse complement strand
ATTAAGACATGGATCACCTCAAGGTGGTAGATATGAGTGGAACATATCCATAGAGAAGGATAGGCTAAGAGGATAGATATAGGAGACAAATACCTTAGGGGCACCTTTTTAGTTGTGTGTATGCTCTGCAAAGTGGATTTACTCATGAGTGCTTTGGTGTATTTGAAGACACATTTGTATGAGAACATAGATAATATGATATGGGAACTATTAGTTGTGTTGATGATGGGTGTGATATTTTATGTGTATGTTGATGATGTGCATGATATATAGTTATATTTCTTGTATTTGGATGCTCATAGGTATGGATGTTCATGAATCTTATGTGTATGTCTAATGGTGGCATGTGGAAGGATAAATATGGCTATTGAAAACTTTACCATTATCTTGACAACTAATTATGGCTATATGATTATCTTATTGTAATGAACCTAAGTTAATTCGATAGATATTAGTGAAGTTGAATTAGGAAGCATGGATTGTGCTTTATTATACACATTTTATGTTTAAAAATATGGGTCTAATTTTTTTTACGATATTGAAAGTCAGTTAAATTTCTTCAATAGTATATCCAAGGTATAGGGATATATTAGTGGTAGGAGTAGTGTAGGATAAAAAGGAGAATGTATAAAGAGGGGAAGGTCTAGAAAGGTAATGACATGGTAATGGAAGGAGAAGTTACACTATAAGGTTATATTTTCATAGGATAAGGAGGAATGGTATGAAAAACATATATGTATAGGATAGTGCTAGTAGTAACAATGGTGTGAACATATATAAAAAGGATGAGATAAGAAAAAATACTAGAAGAGAAAGGTAGGGGATGAAGGTGGATCCCATGGAAGTGGTAACTATAGTATGATAGGGAGAATCATTATAAGAGGATGAAGGGTAGATGGATGCATAGAGGGTACAACATTATTAAAATCCATTAGAGTGGTAATATTATGAATAGTATTAATTCCCTAAGGATAGCCACCTAATACATTATATAAATTACTAGCCAATGAGTGAGGATATTTAGGGTGGAGAGGTGCATCAATACGTAATTATCAATTTAGGAAAATATCTTGTTTAGCAACATATGTATCTAAATCATAGTATTGATCATTATTTTTCATCTTCTTTAATGTGGCTCTTTATATGGTTGTCATTAGCTATTATATCAAAAAATGATTCAATCGTCATTTTATTTGCTAGCCATGTTAGAGTTAAGATGAAAACTCCATAAAACAAGATTTTAAAGGATATTAATTTAACTAGATAAAAGATCAAGGAAAAAACTCTCAAACATGCAATATACCCCAATTGCTTAGACAATGCATATTTCCTAATAATGTGTGCAACTAAAAACTAATAACATGTAATGAATGGATGTAGGTGATAATAATTAAATAATCCTAATTGAACTAGGGTTGTCCCTTTTATATATTTAAGAAGTTGTAAGAGCATTGTATGAAATTGTAAGATGGGAATTACTTATGAAATGTTATATGACACATAAGAGAATAAAAAAGGGGGGTTACACTAGAATATTGATTAGAATTATGAAAATCATCAAGATCATCTTAAATAATGGGTTTGAATATGTCAAAAATGGAGTGTCGGTTATGAGGAGGAGGATTTGAATTTTTTTGACAAGATGTAAAGCATTTGCTAAATACATCCTATAAACCAAGTCAAGGAATATGGTGTTGGAATTTGTGCCAAATTTGGTGCCATTTTTAGGTCATTATTTTGGCTCATGGCTTTGGTAAACCACACTTGGTTTATGGTTTAAATTTTTCCTATTTATGGGTGCTTGAGATGGAGAAAGAATAATGATTTTATAGGTATCATCATGCTACTAGAAATTACTCCATATGAATCACATGTTGATGATACTACTATAAGGGTATGCACATGAATATTTTATTGTAAATGATATTATTATCAAATAATATAATTGGTTCATGTTTTTGGTTGTGGGATTTTTCTTCCAAGAGGATTTTCCCATGTACATAATTATGTTATAAATTTATAATTTATACATTTTTCTTGTAACTAAAATTAAATCTATTTTGCATATTTATCTCTTGATAGGTTAATATGGGAAGTGTTTCCACACCTCAAATTCCTTTTAAAATACTATCCAAGTCTTAATCAGTTTACATCCTCTATCTTATTGTGCAATATCTACCTACCACCAAAAATGTGTAGAGATGGACATTTTTAATGTTACAAATGATACAATTTGTGGTTCTATTTGAACTTCATAACTTTATATTGTTTGTTTTCATATGCTATTAAGTTCTTATATACGTTTCACTTGGTCTTTCCATTTAGGAGCAAGCTATCCATAACTTTGATTGCTGAAATGGGAAGGTATATTTCATTTACACATAGGACATAAAAAATGTATGCAAAATGGGGAAGAAAATCCAATTTGAATTCAACAAATTTGAAAACGCTTTAAAAACTTCCAAAAAGATCCAATTTGAATTCAACAAATTTGAAAAAAATTGCATCTAGGGTTTCGAAATTTAACAAATAAATGCATTTTGAACTCTAAAAAATTTGAATTTCAAATACCTGGTGCTCGATATGGAAGTCAAGTTGATGAAGTTTGGAGAGACGAAGTTGAGGTTGCATTCGCCAAAAAGAAGAAGTCAGTTTTCTAGTCATCACGGTCTCGGTTTGCTGCACGCACTAGGGAAAGCAACTGGAAAATTTAGAAAGTGAAAATGACAGTTGAAATGAGAATGTTTTTGTTTTTTTTCATATTTAAGGGGGTTTGACCGAACCCATTTAAATATGATTATTTTTATTTAGGGTTTGTGGGTTCGATCGAACCAATGGTTCGACCAAACATATGTGTTCGGTCAAACCCATAATGACGTTCAGTCGAACCATTGGGTTCAACCGAACCCCTTGAGTTTTGGGAAAAGGAAAAAAATGAAATTTCCTTCCTCATATAATTTGTAAACCACTATTCTGAAGCCACCCTAAATCATCAACCAAGGTGTGTAAACTTGTGATAGTACTGCACTATATGTTCCTTCACAGACTCTTGTTCACCTAGATTATCTTATGCAAACTCATTCAGACTATTCTACTTTACTAGAATCTTACAAAATTGCAAAAAATAATAAACATAGTTATAAAACCTAATGGCTATAGGTAACTGCAGCATAAGTTGTAGATGATTGCTAATAACAAGTATAGAATGAATCTAAAACTATTCAAAATATCGAGATAACCAATTCTAATCTCTGGAGTGCTATGATTTTCTAATTACACATTTGTTCATGAACAACAACTACTATAATCAACTGTAAGAACTATTCTACTTTGTAATGCATTTATAAAGCAATAGAAACAGAATTAACAAGAATGCATAAATGAACAAGTAAATAAATGAAGTGAGGGGTAGTACCTCGAGTGGCCAGCTCTAGGAACTTTCTCACTCAACTTAGAACCAAATATAACTTAGATTCTTACCCATCCATGTAACACACAACTCCATTCATTGCATATCACCACATATTCAAACAAAATCCTTGTTGCAAATTGTATTCAATAATTGCATTTCAACATGTTTTTAGATCACTTGGAATTAGAAAATGACTAACTATTACAACTTATAACAACCAACTAACTTTACTATGAACTCAACCCCTAAATTTATACAAATAATTGGGAAAGTTTTATTTAAATTGCTAACTAATTGTAATCATTAATCCCACTCCTAGATACTAGGATACAATATTAAGACCAACTTATTCATTCTAGTTTTGAAAAGAAAGAAGAGACCTATTCAAATAAGAACTCCAGTGAAACAGTTTGCATGTGAGAAACATAAGCAAACATTCAAAATTCTAGAACAAGTATCCTTCTTCAACATTTATTCCTTCCATGATGACTCACATTCAGCTCCACAGCTTCCTGCACTTTACGCGGCTTGGACTCCAATGATCCCCTATTCCGCTACTCTGGTTCTTGCTACAAATGCTCCATTCTTGTTACCACATGATGAGATGCAGAGAGGTTAATCCACACAACATACATATGCAACTAAACATCATAATTAAATCATAGAATCCCATTCATATACATGCATATTCATGTTTAAATCATGCAATACTATGAATATTATCACCATATTTCATATTCACAAACTAGGCTCAAAGTTGCAAAGTATGTATGAAAGGATAGCATATCATGGAAGTATTGTCTAGAAGGTACTTAGAAAATATATGTAAAGTGTCTAAAAGCATATGAAAAGCAATAGAAAAAGTACTAATGACTAAGCCCATCACAAAGGACAAGAAGAATTCAAATAGACAAGATTTGACAATATTTAACACTTTGAACTCCATAGGACTAAAGAGGGTAATCCTAATTAGGGTTTTAAAGAATCATAAGGCTCTTCCACAAGAAAAACTACAAGTATAAAGCCAATTCCAACTAGAAAAATACATAAGCCTAATTTTCTATCACTAAATCAAATTGTCCTAGTTTCATACTATTGTGTAGCTACGAACCCTGGACAAGTGGATACTCAACACATTCACATATTTATAAGTACAACATTATTACATTTAGTAGGTGCATGAATGATTATTTCTACCTTTACCAGTATTATGAATAAATAAATTGCACAAACCAATTTCTCTTCATATTAACAAGTAAAGGGATGATAAACTATCATAAATTTGAATACATATATACATTCATATATACATACAAACATAGATACATACATACATAAAAACATACATACACACACACACACACATACATACATACATATATACATACATACATACATATATACATACATACATACATACAAGCATACATATAAACATACAAACATATTAACATATATACAAACATACATACATACAAACATACATTCATACAAACATATATTCATACAAACATAGATTCATACATATAAACAAACAAACATAGAATAAGAAAGTTAAAACAAGGGATAACGTGGGCACTTTATAACGCACTTATGTTTTTGTTTTCTTTGAGAATTTCTAATTATTTGGCTTGGATTTTCTTTGGATTTCCAACCCAAATGCTTGAACTGACTTTCCAACGCCCAAAAATGTGTTTTCCTAGATTCTAGAAAAAATCACATAATCTCAAGCATGCTCCCCATAAGGTATACATATATACATGCATATATACATACAAACATAGATACATACATACACAAAAACATACATACACACACACACACATACATACATACATACATACATACATACATACATACAAGCATACATATAAACATAAAAACATATTAACATATATACAAACATACATACATACAAACATACATTCATACAAACATAGATTCATTCATATAAACAAACAAACATAGAGTAAGAAAGTTAAAACAAGGGATAACGCGGGCACTTTATAACACACTCATGTTTTTGTTTTCTTTGGGAGTTTCTAATTATTTGGCTTGGATTTTCTTTGGATTTCCAACCCAAAGGCTTGAACTGACTTTCCAACACCCAAAAATGTATTTTCCTAGATTCTAGAAAAAATCACATAATCTCAAGCATGCTCCCCATAAGGTTTGTATGTGCTTCAAGGTCAAGTAAAAAGACACTTAGGTAATGTTAAGCTCTCTCTTAGCTATCTAACCATGCAATTTTTTTCATATTTAGACCATGTTAAGGCTTTCATCTTTAATTTTTTTTGTTGGTGTATCCATTTTTTGTCAAAAACCAATGTTTGGTATTTTTTACTTTATTTTTCGAACATTCATTGAAATTTCAAATAAATTACATTTTAGAAACTAGAGTCCATTCTACACATATTAAAAAAATGATTAGTTTTCAAAAAAATTAGGGGGGAGCACACTCAAATTTTTATTTTTCAAGATGTCTCTACTTTGAAAATTAGAAAAAAAAAATCATTATTCATTAAAAAATTATTAAAAAAGTCAAGGATAAACTACATGGTGTTAGCTAATTTCTCACTGAAGTGATTTTAAAAATATTAAAATAAGTTGACATTTTAGGGGGGAACAATAGACGCTATGTTATATATTTTTCAAAAAAATAGGACCAATTTGTGTGGGCCCCCTTTTTGAACTCCTTAATCTCTACTATTTAAAAAAAAAAAAAAGTTTAGAAAGTAGATTCGTAGTATTATGACTCTTGTTTTTGTTGTATCTTGAAATTTTGAGTGCAACTATCCTCAATTTCTCATCCAAGGTCAGTATTTTCTTATTTCAAAAAAAAGTGGCCACTTAGGACTCCTTTTTGGCCCCCCATCTTTGTGCACTTAACCGTATCTTGGTAAAAATTTCCCAATATTTTGTCACTGTCGCGTCTCTTTGTCACAAGTTTCAAGGAAATTGGTTAGTTTATGATCAAAGTAAAGTTGAGGTAACTAAATCTGTCAAAAAATAACCACAAATTAATCCCAAGTTATACTAAGGGAACTCAACCCCAAATCAATCTTTTTATTCATCCACCAAGTGGATTCTTCTCCATCCAACCGATAGGCTCCTTGGGCCACCTTGGTTATTTTTTAGTAGTTCCTAATTTCAAAATACTTCTCCATGTTAGTGATCCATGCTTCGACTCCATATCCTATCATTTCTCCATCAAACTTTGATGGAGTGACATTTTTTTATCTCTTTCTAACTCGTTGGCCAAGCACGCTCTCATTTCCATTTAATTTCTTTGATCTTGGTCAACTCCTCCTTTTCCTTTTGAAGCACTATGCTCCTGGTCATTATTTTCACCATTTTCATGACTTTGTTCAGCTTCATTCTTGTGATCACTCACCCCTCTTACTTCATGTTCTAGGGCTCCTAGTATCTCTTTAGTTAACTAGTTAATATTTGATAGATAGTTTAGCCATTGGATTTTCTAATTGTTGACTCAAACTCTCCTAACTACTCCTAGGGTTTACTCTTGTTCGTACCATGATTACACCTGGTAGGTCTTCATGGCTTTATTATTTTCTTATATTATTAAGAAGGTGAAAGGATACAATAGTTTACTAAAATTGAAAACATTTACTTAAGATATATTTCTTAAGAGAATCATGATTTATATCAAAATTCAAAATGTTAGAAAGCAAAAAAAATTATTCATAATATTAGATTTATACATCTTTGTTTATATAAGGTTTTTCTTTGTATTACATATCACTATTTGAAAGAGTAATTTATTCTAGTTCCTCTTCTCCATCCAAACCTAGCAACACAAACTTGGAGGGTGCAAGTACTCCTTAATAACCTCTTTTCCTAATATTGACACATTGCAACCACACCCTAAAGGAATGCCACAAAACATTGCTCAAGGCTTCCTAGGTTTAACTGGATTGGAGATTGATTGTTAAATTCATTTTTCTCTTTATATTTTAATATGCTTGAGAGCATCATCAAGACTTTTAGAATCAAAGATCCAAGCCTCTCTTATATAACACAATCTCCTTTGTTTTAACTTTAGATTGATTTTTCTTGGATTTATTCACTTTTCCTTTCTTTCTCCAAGCCTTTGATCCACCCATCTCTACGTTCAAGGCACACACAAAGTTATCTTATTGAAAATTTTGCATAGTAGGCTCATAGGCTCTACTATTTGAATCGTGCTTTGATACCATATGTAATGCACCTAGCTAGTCAAATAAAGGTGTTGGCACTCAAATATTTTCTGCTATTTTTTTTTTAGTCTCTCCCTATTTTCCCCCTTTCAATCCATTTGCTAATAAATGATCTAGAAACTTAATAATGGGTGGTATTTTGTTAAAATTCCTTGACATAGTTCGGTAGAGCATAAAAAATTAAGCCCACTTACCTTTTAAAGTTTTGGAAAATTCTTTAAGGATTGAAAATTATGTATTTGTGTATTTTTTCCTTCCAATCGAATGGACTGAAGTTCCTTGCAAGGTGCAATGTAGATGTGTTTTATCACATAGTATCAGTTCAGTTATCAATTATCACAAAGGTTAAATAAATTAGATAAAATGACTAAATGTTGGTCTTACAACAATCCCTCAGTCAAGTGGACCTCCCTATTGGCCCACCTTTTTTGGTTCAAATAGTTTTTTCTGCATCTGTCACTTGTGGGTGTTTGATTGACAACTAGATTTGTAGAACTCTCATGTTTAACTAGATAGGTTTCCAAAGTGCAAGTTTAGTTGGATTCTCTTGTAATAGAAAAATTCATGTTCCCATGTAGTTTTACAAGAATTTCCATGTGAACCAACTCACTTCTAGTTGCAAATAATTTTTTTGCATTTCCACTTGTCAATGAATTCCCATAAGTGTAGTTATTTTTTCAAGTTGACTAAGTAAAGTTTTGCAAGCATATGGAGCCCAATTTCCCACCCTCAATGGTATCATCTTATTTGTGGAATTTTCCAAGTGCACTTGTCCATTTTACTTCTATTTCCATGCATCATTCCTTTTGTGTATTGTCTCCCATCTAAACTTTTATTTCTGAAGTCCTTCCGATTTAGATGCCTTCTTTTACAATTTTTTTCTATCTCATTTTCCTGCATTTACACGTTGATAATTTTTTGCTAATGTCATCCCACCACTCTTACATCATCATTATTTCACCTCATCCAAATCTCCCATAGTTCATTATTGACATCATGTTGGCATCACCATTGAAACTTTTCATCCGAATTAGATATTTTTTGAAGGTGAAGTTTGAATTATTTTCCTCGTATGAACCTATTGGAGGAAAATATTCCATAAAGACTCGATAGAAATTTGTAACATACATAAACTTGATGACAACTGATAAAGCTCAGAGAAAGGTTTGTGGATAAACCTATGTGAATTGTTTATTTTTCCAATGGGTGATGTTTTCTTACAAATTAGGTTTTGGCAAGGACTTGATAGATTTCAACTTCTTTCCAGTGCTTGTTTAAAGTTGATACCACTCATGTGAAAGACCTTGTAGAAAATGTTAGTGAATTGATTAAGTTACAAATAAGTGTGGATGCTTCACATTTGTTTTAAAAGTCATTGAAGGGTTTGAATGCCCTATTTTTTGTGGTTTTTCTTTGTGTGTGTATCTCATATGATTTTCTAACTTAATCAAAGTTCTATTAGTTCATCTTTTAGCAATCATGGATTTACTTGGAAATCTCATAAATGTGTTTAAGTGCCAAAGATTTCAAAGTGCAGATTTGAATTCTAGCTATCACCATTATTGCATGCCACTTCCTTGCTTCTACCTACTTACATTTATGCTACCACTCCTAGCTACGAAAAGTTATTACAAAGGCTTTTAGTCATTTGGTGTGTTCACTTTGGGGAATATTTTTGAGATATTGAAATTTGAGTAGCCATAGTGTTTCATTTTAGGGTTCACCCCCACTACATGGTTTTATTGAAATTTTGCTATCATTTTCATTTTGGATGATACAAGAGATTAGAGGAATATTTAGAAGAGTAGAACTTTAAGAAAATCCATTATAAAGATGGTTATAGAAAGGTACAAGATGAAATATTGTAATTTTATTTTCTATTTTTGTGTCTCCATTGTTGGGTCTATAAACTTAGAGGACATACCATTTTACAATGTTATCTTCAACACATTTTCTACTATGAAAATAATCATTAATTGAGGAATTGTGGTAACTCTTTTGTATGGTTGCACATGAATTTGGATACTTTAATGATGGATAACTAAGTATATACAAATTTGAATGATATTTTCTATGATTTAAGTAGATCACCTTCAATATTTTATTTTCTCTTTGATCATTACTTTGTTTCCCTAGGATAGGCAGTGGTCTCATGTATGTGTTCCAATCAGCTACACAAACATAATCCAAAAAATTACTTATTTTTAGTCTCATTTTGTGAGTTCATTATACCATTGTTTGCAAGGCATAAAGAAAACCATTATTTGTGAATCATGAAAATCACCCCACCTTGCATCGATTTCAAAGGTGTTATATCATCTATATAGGAGTTAAGATAACTAGTTTTCTTAGTCTAGTAATAGCCTTAGGGACTAAGTGAGCAATTTGGGTTTGGCTATCATTTAGTTTATTTATTGTTTATCATATTAGGTGATTTCAATACTTGTTAAGGTATACCCTTGGGAATACCCTCCCGATTCAAAGTTGAGCTCAAAGTGTAGAAGATAAAAACCACTCTTTTTGAGTTAGCTCAAAGTCCTCTATTCTATTGATGAACTATTTTGACTGGATATGTTGAAAACCTCAACATTTTGAGTATAATGTTGTTCTAAGAAATGAAGCATAGATTTTGGGACCTAACAAAAGGAAAACACCAATTTTTTTCTTATAGCTTGCACAAATTATTTCTTTAAAATATATAAATTAAAAGAATAGCTCAATCATTAATATAGAATTCATATGTCTTTGAAATTTAATTCCATTGACTAATTTTACTTCCAATTAAATATAATAAATCTATTTTCAAATATTAAGACATGTTTACATTTTGAGTAATACTTATTTATAATACAAAATTTTAATTGCAATCAACATCATATAGAGACATGAAGTAAAGTGTATCAATTTAATAGTACAATATCAAGCGGAATCATAAATATTGTCTCTAATAAATCAAGTTTTTAGAATTAAATTAAAAGAAGGATAGCATCACCTGATTGCTTTACCTCCAATCAAATACCAATGGTTCCCCACAAACCTTCCATTTAGAAGTGTCCATACCATTTGCAAGAGTATTAGATCCATGCAAATTGTAGACCATCATGCCATATGAGAACTAGTGTTGTGTGCTAATATAAACAGTTTATCACACAAATCTAGGTAAGTATGATACATCTAGATAACTAGTTTGTAGCTTTAGACACTATGAAGGGACAATGAAACAATGATTTTTCATTACTTTGGCCAAATATTTCAATAAAAAAATCAACATGTTTCATTAATGATTACATGTGTCATATGTTCACACATTTAATTATAGACATTAAATCCCTATAAATTGAAGGTCTTTATAATTAAGAATGTAGGGTCAACCTTCCAATGAGACATGAACATTGCATTTTATTTCCTAATAGATGAAACAATGGATGTGTTCTAGGATGGCCTATCATCTTATTCCAAATATAGACAAGATCACTAAAGAAAATTAGAGAATTAATTCCAAAGGTGCCTAGACCGTGGAATTTTAATAAATCCCCAAAAATATGTATTTGGTATGAAAGAGGGCAAGTTGTTGGGGCCCACCATGTCTAAGGAAATAATAAAGGTAGATATAGAAAGAGTAAAAGAAACCAACATTCTTAGGCCCAAAACTATTAAGGGCATGCAATCCTTCTTTGGGAAATTCAATTTCTTTAGAAAATTTGTGTCAAATTTCACCAAGAAGACTAAGGAAAATTTTGACATGAAAAAAAACAACTCATATATGAATAACATTATTTGCTTTTTATATTTATAATTTTAGACTTCTCCATTCCACATGCCTCAATTATATGAGTTATGTGTAAACCTCGATCCCTAATTCCCTAACCAAAGGTATGAGTTATTAAGTATACTCAACCTCTAAAGTCCAAAACTCTCACACTTATTTACTATTCAAACTCATTTACTCCCCTACATGTCCAAAAGGTTATTATGACTAGATTTGATGTAGCAATTGCTTGAAAAGACTTTTTCCAACCTAAAAGGAATTGTTCATTATTTGGGCATGGATTTGCAAGCAATTTTAATAATAAAGTAGAAAATAACATAGAACACCATTAAAGCACTGATATGGCACTACAACTATTAGATCAAATCTGAATGTGCCCAAAAGTCATTGTTTATAAAAAAAGGAATGAATTTAAAGGAACAAATGGCATGAATGACTATTTCACAATTCATTGTAGTAGTTGATTTGTAGAGCTCAATCATCGATGCCATTTCTAGATTATTATTTCAATGGATTTCATGGGCATTCTTCCACTTTATACACTCATATTCACATGTTGTTAATGATGGTGATCTTCTTACATTCTAGGTGTCTTTAGATCCGAAAAGAGATAATTTATGTACATAAGAATTAAGAAAAATGATGATGAAAGCATGGGTGACCTATACAACACCATTTCCAAGGCAATATTTCCTCTTTCAAATTCAAAAGAATAGGTTAGTGATATTTAAATATATAATCTCTTTCTTTATTGTAATGGTTGGTTAGTTTCGGTTTTTACAAAATGAGAGTGCAAAGCATTCTAGGGTTTTAATTGTGTTAGTTCATCTTCTATTAGAGAAAAGTATCCTATAAATTTTAGGGAGAAAATAATTATATAAAATATATGTACATTCACATGTCTCTATGGTTAGTTGTAATTATTTTAAGAGATATATTAGGAAAAAGAGTGTGATAGGTCTTCTTTCATTTATGGTTTCTTCCATCACATTCATTGATGAGATTGTAACTAGAATTTGATAGGTGTTGCAAAAACTTAATGTATTGAAATTTGTTATCATAATAATCTCTTTCTTGTTATAGGTGAATATTACAAGTTTGAATAGGGATTATAAAGTAAATATGGTCATATTATACCATGTCTCCATTGTAATTTCTTATTTATTTGTTTAATGATGCAACTCTATGACCCAGTAAGGCACCAATCTTGAAGACCTTGACCTCCCACATTCATTTAAAATTAAAAAATATGTTATGAATAGTTATAAGAAGTAGAGTAGGATTAATGCATGTTGTTTATGATCCAATATTACAAACTAGGGATCAATTTCAAGCAAACCAAAACTATACAACTTTCAGTGAATCATTACCAACACATTTGTGCTTTGCCAATGTCTATAAAGTTATAAAATAAACCATCTCAAAGGATTATAACAATGTTATATGTAGATACATTGTGTAGGTTATTTTATGAGCTACATAAGAGGCCTTTTGTGGCTAACTAGCCTTGACCTAATGATAAATATAGGGGTCAAATGTATATTCAGGTATAGATATTGATTTTTTAATTTAATGAATATTTTAGTTGATTTAAAAGCATATTAAGGACGCCTCTAGGAACACCTTCTTGAGTCTAAGATTAGTTCAAAGATTAAGAGATATTACCCAATTACATTGGTTACCCTTTAACCATCCTAAATTTATTGATGATTCCCTATTTTACCTTCTTAAAGTTAAACCCTTAGCCTTGAAGATAGAAAAGAGTTATAGGATTTAAGACTTAAAGTTCTAGGACATAACATCCCTCATGCTTGTATATGTCTTTCCCTTTCCCATGCTGATTTCTTATGTTTCCTTCATGCTTCCCATTTTATGATCATGTAATATTTCTATACTTATTTACATCTATGATAATTTCCTTATTCCTTGGCCATTATCTATATACCATGATCACATATTGCCATACCACACTTTTTAGATCTCACATAGTGTGCCTACATTGGAGCACCATATGTTTAGAGTTACTTGTTGATCTCCTATCTTTATATATCACGATTGTAGAGATTACATTAAATATTTTTTCATTGCAATGCCATACTTTTATATTTATTGTTATATTAGGCCCACATTATTTCTTGTCTCATCATACATTAATATTGTATTTCTATATGTTTACATTAAAGGGAAATATATTATGCTTTTATTGCCACATATTTTGAGGCACCATACATCCCTTCTTATTTATTGTGCTTGGTATTTGACGCAAATTTAATATCAAGGGAATCATGCCTTCTCCACTTCCATGTCATTGCTCCATCTAAATACATTAAGTACATCATCTCTTCCTCTCTTCGATATTACCATCCTAATACACCAAGGGCATCATACCTTCTCTTGCACATTACTACATATGTTTCCTATCTACATCTATTAAGGACCTATTACCTTACCTATAACATTTTATTCTCATGCTCTTGGATTCCAAATTGGGGGCCTATGATAATCTATGGCCCGATGTCCATACATGAGTGTTTATAGTCATTGAGAGATGTATTGCTATACATTACACACATTGGGGGAAACATTAATTCCTTGATGCTATCTTTAGCTCATTGTGCTTACCACGATTTTATCATTTTTAGATTCTACATGCTCATCCCATGATACATTCATTACTTCTAATAATTTACATGTTTTCATGCATATGTGTTTATCTATAGGTTACATGTACTTTCATGTATGATTTTCCCTTTCTTCAATTTAGAGAATTTATTTGTTTTGAAGCAAGGTCAGACCATAAAATAGAGTTTCCATGGCATGAAATTTTATAGGATTGTAGGTCTTGAAGTAAGATTTTTAAAAAGTATAATTTATGATACATTTTTTTTAGCTATATTTTTTTCTTTCTATTTTTTAGTGAACATAGGTTTTCTCACCAAACATGAGGTTCTCTATTTAACGCACATGGAAAAATAAAAGATACAAAAAAAAAATTAACAATATCTATGCCTACATATTGATGTCCTTATTTCAATAAAAAATTATTTACTATGTACAAATAAAATATGCATAATAGAATAAAATCAATGCTCTAAATTATAATTAATGTGAATTAAAAATTAATAATGAAAGCATGCACCAAAAAATTCTGAAAAAATATGAATGCACTAAATATTAGTGTTAGTGATTTGTGTTTAAGAAATTATAATTTTATCTTATTTATAATAAAATTTATGCATTATGGTATAAATTTCACCCATTAAAAATACTATAAAGTATTAAAAATAGGTTATTAAAAAATAACTTTAAAATGACAAATTATTTTGAAATTGTAAAAAATATATATTTAAAACCTATACACATAATATTGAAAAACTTAGTTTACATTATTTTCAAATTCTTAATGGTTTTGCTTGCTATAAGTGATAAAAAGTTAAAATTTAGTTTAAAATGTTAATTTCAATCTCCCACTTGGGCTAAAAAGTGGGACACACTTTTGTTAGATCACTTGGTAGTGACCAGTGGTAGAAATATTCATCATCATTGTGACTAGATAAATCATCACCATATAACATGACTTGTGCCTCATGTTGGCAACACAAGGGTAGACAACTGAGAGGGGGGGTGAATCAGTTGTCACAAAAATTAAACTTATTAAACTTATTCTCAGATTTGATATATAAACATGAAAGCATAAATCATCACCACATCAGAAACACACATAACACCAAGATTTTTTACGTGGAAACCCTGTTAGGGGAAAAACCACGGTGGAGGTTAATCCACAAGATTATACTCTGTTAAAAGTATAAAAGAATTGTAATGGGGAATGCACATGCATTCAGGCACACTGCCTAGAGCTCATTGCTCAAATACAAAAGGCTTACTGCCCAAAGGAAGACACATTGTCTTACAGAAACATTCATATTACATCCACAAGATTTTGAACTAAGAAAATAGCATCTGCTAATGCCTGATTATAGTTTTGGTTAAGCTCATAAAATCTGCTCACTCTTCTTCACACTTTTCTTCTTCCTTTGAAAGATTAGTTCATTATTCGCACACATGACTCACACACTTTGCACACACATACCTTCAAATGATAAAACAATCACTCATATATATCCGCAACTAGGGATAACATAATCTACAAGTCGGCTTCAACAAAATATAAAATGAGTACAAACTGTTGGCTCAATTCAATAAACAATTTTTAATGTGCACCAACCAATGTCAGCCACAACATAGTGAAGACCCAAAACAACATCCTCAAACACAAACCACATACAAAAAATATGCCTTGAATATCCACAACACGTTACAATCACCCTGTCGGCCATGATCATGAAAAACATGAACACAAAGAAGAAAATCACCAATCGCGAGCACAACAATCAATGCAGACGTACAACATAGATAGAGCATGATCTAGAAACATCCACGAGCATCATGAATCACCACAGAAGCATCCACAACAACTCAAATTACTAGAATCACATTATCTTGTTTCAGGAACACCAACTGAAGCAACATAAAACTGTCAGAACACAGATACTCATAACTCGATCAAATATTCATGCGGATCTCTGAAACTTAACGTGGATAAACTAGATATACTCAACAACAAGCCCTTTAATCCACAACCTCTAATCATCAACATACTGAGCTAGCCATTAGATTGAACTTCACTGCATCACTGACAACCTGCAACTTATTTTATTACAATTTTCTCAATATCCTCGACATATATAGCCCTAAATACATTAATGCCAATAGTGTTGACATCAATGACAACCACATATCAGCAACATCCAACAATCTCCCCCTTTGGCATTGATGGCAATGCATGATGTGAAAAACACCATCAACGCAACTTTCTCCTAGCACTTTCTCCCCCTTAGATTTTGACTCTTCTCCCCAAATAATTCATAGTTTTTCACATGACTCTTCTCCCCCTTTGACATTAATGACAAAGATACACATTATCTTTCTCCACACAAGCTCTGGACCACATTTTTGAACATCCGACTACTCCCCCTGAGTAGCAGCCACCACAACATCAATTCGGATCAAGATATGACTATGAAATGCACAGACTAATGCAAGTCAATGCATCTTAATTATGATTAGGAGGGATAATCACCCCTAGTTTCCCTATGAGATACTCAAAAGTATCCTTAGGCAAAGGCTCGGTAAAGATATCTGCAATATGTTCCTTAGTGGGCACATACTCCAATTTGACTTCCTTTTCACTCACCTTCTCTCTCAAAAAGTGAAACTTGATAGATATATGCTTGGTTTTTGAATGCAGCACTGGATTCTTAGAAATGTTACTTGAACTTGAATTATCATATAATATAGCAATAGGTTCATCATACACAACTCTGATATCTTTCGACATCTGCTTCATCCACAATACTAAGCTAGCCATTAGACTAAACTTCACTGCACCACTGACAACCTGCAACTTATTTTATTACAATTTTCTCAATATCCTCAACATATACAACTTTAAAGACATTAATGCCAGTAGTGTTGACATCAATGACAACCACATATTAGCAACATCCAACACCCCATGTGCCTTCTCATGTCATGACCATGAATCCAAACACAATATTATCATTTTCTTTCTTAACTAGGCATAATTTCCTAACTCTACTCATTTCTTGCTTTTCCTATTTCTTAGATAGTTAAGCAAGCTCATGTTTTGTACAAAATTTCCATTTGTGAGACAAGCTACTCATTGCATACTATTTCTCTATTTTCTAGGTTTTCACAAAAAGCTCATACCAAAGAACATAACTACATAATGACACCTTGTAGAGTCCACTAATTTATTGGGACCTTTGTATCCTTTAATGTTTAAATATGTACTATACATGTTTATGAGTGGTCAATAGTTTCAAATGCACATTTTTTTAGGAATCACATTCACCTTAATGTGGTGGTAATATTTAATTGTAAATTTTGAATACGCATGTCATTTTCTATTTAGTTGTGTCTTTTTTGAGGAAATATCTTGATACATATACATGTATATTGATAAATGACACAATCTAGTGTGAAATTATACTTTTTTCTCAAAGCCTTTACCTATCTATATACATGTATATCCCCACATATTTAGCCCTCACCTTATCTTTATCACATACTCTAATATATTCACATAATCCTTGCATTTTTCACATATATCAATACATCTACCTAGATATAATTATTAGTCATTCAAATTTTCTCATTTTCCCATGGAAGGCCATTTCTCTAGTTGAAGACTTGGGTCTTTTTAAAATTAAAATTTAATTTTTTGGTCGCATAGCCCTCCTTGTTTTTTCACCCTAAATTGACTAAGCACACACTTTGTCAAATTTTATGTTATTTGCAAGTATTTAAATCCATTCATTAGCATTCATTTTCCATCATCTAAAAAACATAAGTCCTCTCTCATTATAGAGCATTAATGGAACTATCAATAGTAAAACATTTAGATTTGGTGTACTAAATTTAGTCACAAATCTACATATTTTATTCTAAGGGCTCTTGGTTACTATCTTTGAATGTTTTCTCAAATGTTTCTAAGGGTTGACCTTGGAGAATGTGTCCCTTTACAACTCTAACAATAATGTTCTCAAAGTATTTTTAAACACTGCCAATCCCTAACTAGTAGGAAAAAAAGTAGAAATATAAACAAATCAAATGAAACAAAATGTAAAATTTAATAAATTATTTGATCGAACCCACAAACAAAAATTATTTGTACAACTATAAACTTGACACTTATTCTTAAACAAAACTTAACACAAAACAAAAAAATATTATTTAAAAAAAATATTAAATTATCACACCCTATTACTAATCGCAAAATATCATAAATTCTAGAATCTTCATTTAAATAATTTATTCTTTAACTGCAATACTAAAAATACCATCATTCATCATATTTACTTTTATTAAATAACTAAGGTAGTAATCAATTTCTATCACTCCAACTACCATCATTTAACCTAAGTGTATATTATCATTTAACAACAATTTATTTTTATTTTTGTTTTATATAACATAAAGCTTTTCCCTTTCTATAAATTCTATCTTAAATTCACTCAATACTTTTGTTTTATTCTCCTATGGAGATTGGGATGAATCATTATAACCCTTACTTTCTTCAATTGCCTTTGTTAAAATCATTGTCAATGTCCAAAATCAAACATCTTTCCTAATCTTTCCTAATGTTTGTTTATTTTGCTTTTTAATTATACAAAATAAAAATATCTATTTTATCTGATTCTAAAGGAAACTAAATAAATAATTTGTTTATAACTATTTAATAGAAAAAGTGAAATATAAAATATTTTTAAATGGTTAAAATTGACATGATGTGGACATCCTTTCTTTACAAAGTTTGTTTTAGTTGGTTAGCTTTCTTAAAATTTTCTACTTTATTTCATAATGTGCCACTTAGACTTTGAAGATAGTACTTTTTTATCAACCACTCTTTTTACATTGGTTAAAAGTTGACATGATATCAATGTTGTCTTGATAAAGGTTAGGCTAAATATCGTCTTCAAATGAAGATTGCTTTAGCAATATTACCTAGTCTTCTTTAATTTTTCTGTTTTATTTGAGACTCATTCCTACCTAAACTTTGAAGATGTACTTTATTATCACCTATCTTTTTTAATTATATATTATAATTTTTTTAATTAATAAAAAATTTATGGTAAGTAGGCGGTATTTTCCACAAAATTAGTCTTCTTTAATTTTTCTTTTTTATTTGAGACTCATTCCCACCTAAACTTTCAAGAGGTTGAGCTTAATTAGTTAAGCATTGAATTCTTAGTGTGGAGACTCAAGTTCAAATTTCAAAAGAACATCTAAAATGAAATTCTAAGTTACGACCCACTTGATTCATTTTCTGTGCATAATTTGTTACAGCATTTTAAACCAGATATCTAGAAAAATAAGTCTTAAAAGAGTCGCAAGTTCGAATCTTGTATACAATACCAAGAAAAAGCTCAAAAGAGCCGGTCTACAAAAGAAAGACAGTACCCATATCAACTAAGACACTGTCAAAAATCTGACAGAAAACAACAAAATACAGCAGCAAGAAAACTATTAACTTATATCCAGATATATGGATGATTTAAGTAATACGAGGAAGACCTGTGACATTATCTTGCTTACTAATCCAGAAGCTTAACAATGCTATTAAACAAAATAGCAGAGATTTTTCAGCTTCAATCTAGGAAACTAAAAAAAACAACCCACCCAAATGCAAGTAGAGGGTAAAATCACAAAAATCAGCTGTCTTAATCACTGCTATGATTTATTGGAAATTTCTCTGCAAACTCTAGCAGAGCAACAAGAATAGTCTTCACCCGGCTGTTTATGTTGGCAGCTGGGTGATTTTTGCTTTGGTGGTCATCGATTAAATCTCCAGTCTTTTCATCAAATATCACTTCTCCAGATTTGGCGTTGTTAAGAGCAAATAACTCCTTGGTAATGATGTTCAGTTGGAGCTTTACCCCAATTTGTCTGAGATGATAAGTTCCCCTGCAACCCCGAGCATCTGATCCTCCCACAGCCATTATAGCAGCTGCTTTGCCTTTCCATGCATTATCTGGACTAATACAGGCCCAATCCAGAGCATCCTTCAATACACCTGCATTAGACACACAGATCATCATATAAGCAAATGAAATATATGAATTTCTTGCTGGAAATAAGTCTCTTTGCATCAAATGTCTTTTACCAGTGATGGAGTAGTTGTATTCTGGGCAGGAAAAGATTATACAGTCTGCTGCCTTAACTTTCTTAATAAAGGACTCCACAGCTGCAGGATAAGTATAATAATTCTGCCCATTCCCTGCCTTTTCATTCTTTACAGCAAGGGCAGGGTCCAGTCTGGGGAGGTTCCTCATTTCATCAACTGTAACAATCTCAATCTCCATTCTTAACTTTGGGTCATTTTGTGCATGTTTCTGAGCTGCAAATCAAAGAGAAGGTAATGTCAACCAAAGATCTAGGTTTCCAAAATCCATAGTATTAAGACTAGTTCTTTTGGGGAAAATTTGTGGGCATTTTCTAGTTCAACTTTAAGGATCACAATAAACCAAATATATCCCAAGGGTTGATTAGAAACTTGTATATAAACAGAAAATACATCCATAGACAAACATATGAGACAGACATGAAGAAATATGTATGTAACCATGCTCTTACCAGCTCTGAGCAGCCCCTGGGTACAGGATGCATTTCTCAAGGACCCGCTAATGGCCAGAACCTTGAAAACTTTCTTGATACAGTCTCCACTGCCTACGCCATTTGTTTCATCCACAACTTTGCTCTTATATTTTCTTGATCTTCTGCAAGAAAACAGGTTGCTAAAGCAAAGACAGCTCCCACCATACATATCTACCCTTGCCCTTCTTCTCACCCTATATACCCCAGATATTACCTAATCTGATTTTGCCTTATAGAAGCTTTGCTTATGCCTCTATTTATAGGTAAATGAGCTCTGCTCAAAAGCCTATCAAAGACCTCTGTTAATGGAAGCAACTGAAGGAAAAGCAATGCTGTCAAATCAATACGTTAAAAACGTGGGAACTTTTTCCTATTTATCTGTATTCACAACATACAAATAACCATTTAGCCTAAATATTGAAGACGTAAGTTTTATTGTCTGCTGGGTCATTGCCGAATGACTTCAACCAGGGCTTAAATTTGATGGTCGACCCTACCTGTCAAGCAATTTTTTTGTGACGGTCATTTATTTGAAGTTGCCTTTCAAATATTAAAGGTTATCTATTTTAAGAAAAATATATGTAGATTGAAAAAACATATATAGGAATCATTACATAGAAATTTTGACAGTTTACCTAAAATTTTGCCTTTCAAGTGATACAGTCTTCCTGAAATTTTAATTGTATTTTACAGCTAAAATGACTAAATACGGCCATACGGCCATCAAATTTAAGCCCTGACTTCAACCACTTAGGTCATACGGCTGACTGCATAACACAGAAAAAATATCTGGTACATTAATGGTGTGGATTATTGCAATAAACTCGGATCAAATCTGCACCGTTCCATTTGTCAGACAGTTTGTCCACTTAGTGTGAATCCTTTATAAGTGGAATATATGACACTTTTGATAATTAAAGCATGAATTACATTGAAGAGCATTAATTGTACTAGGTAAGGGAATCTCGAGCCAGCAACCCCAAACCTCTCATACTTTTCTTGGGGACTGGTTTGTACTCACATAGTTTTAAATTCATTTATAGGACTTTATTTTTGTGATTGGGAGAAGTAGGGGAGAAGACTCTCTAGTTGTGCAACCTATCTTGGTGTTTCTCAAAATCTAATTTTTTAATATCGAATTTTAAAAAAAAATTAATACCATCTTCCTCAGCTAGTTTATTGCTTATAATTAAGGTTTGAAATTGTCATCATCAATTTTGATTTCTTAATTACGCATTATGGTAAAAGGTGTCCAAAACCCTTTTTCTTAACTGCCTACTAATCGTAGTCAATTACCACTCGTTATCTTCATTCCAACTTGCACCAATACTTGAACACTTTATCATTAAAAAATCACTTCATCTTTTAAGTATGAATGTACTTGTTCACAAATTAAACAACTTGTTATTAATAATTAATTAAATATGAACTACTTATGATTACTAATAATCTTAAAATAGAATATATTTTATTTATTATTCGAATAATTTTCATCTATAAATTATTATTAAACTTATATAATTATTAATAAATTATCTATAAATTATTAATAAACTACATATCATTATTTTAAAATTATCTATCAACTACCAACCCTAAATTCTTTATCTATCAACAACTTACCCTAAATTTATGTTACTCATTTTGCCGCCCAATCGTTGTGTCCATCATTGAAGGCATCGAAAGTCTACAACGAGCTTGTCCATCACTAGCAGAGACATGAGATCTGCAACCATGCAAGGGAAGATGACGACCAAGCAGGTAAGGCTTGCATAATTTGTTTTTTTATTGTTTCTTTTTCGTTGTTTTAACATTTTTTTTAATTTCTAGGTTGCCTCCTCTTCCCATGTTCATGCTACCATTTGGTGACCATGAAGGATACACAACTGTGTTTATGGACACAAAAAAATTATAAGGGTTTGGAACTTATGGAGCAGTAAGGTCTTTTCTGACCTTACTAGGGCTATGACCCATATTCGTTGGTTTCAATATTGCAAAGCAATTTTTTTTGAAATTGTAATGTTAGGGTGTATTGGTTCTCAAACTTTGAAGTTATTTTGGGGTTTTTTTGGAGCTATTTTAATTGGGAGTAAAAAAAATGATGTAGGGTTTTAGTTTTCATGTTGGTTAAATGGGCTTCTTGCTGCATAAATCCAACATGATATTAATGTGAGTAGCTCATGTTGGCTAAATGGGCTTCTTTCTATTTAAATCTAGTCTGCTATAAATGTGAGTAGCTCATGTTGGGTAATGCATGCCCTATTGTAGTTTTACTTAGCAATGATTTTGAACTACCTGGTTAACCCTGAACGTCATATGGGTTACTGGAAAAATATTTAAAATCACTAAAACTCATATTTGGGCGTCTATCAAGAGTTTTGGCTTCTCGATGAGTCGTTGAAATCAATATTTGTGTTTCTTTAAACTCCTAATATGTTTTGTGTTTTTTTTCCTCATGAATTTGTGTTGAAGTTTTAATAACTAGCAAATGTTTGATAAAATATCAGTATAAAATGGAGTCACCAAGAGGAACCCAAATTGCACTTGAGCAATAGGATTCCTAGCCGCATTTCTTCTATCGTTGTCATCGTAATATCATAGACGTACATAACATATGATGAAAATGCTAAGCCACAAAAGTCCAAATCTCATAAATTTGAATTACTTGTGTTTCTTTGTAGGTAAATTCAATTATAAATAAATGAATTTCAAAAGGGCATGACAATGTTTGTCACCTCTTTCCATTGAGGCCAAATTTTGTGAGTGTTCTTCCTTTCATGCTTGTTGCAAAGAATATATATGCATGTTATTTATAAGTACAAAGAATTTATCCCTATTATTTGCAAGTAGATACAAAGAATTGTTATGACGGTGTAATATCACTGTTCCATGATAAAGATCCCATCTTGCATAGGATGTCACTTTTTTATAGGCAATAATGTGCTCCACAATAGGCAATAATGTGCTCCACAATCCAGCTTGGAATTGTCATAAGCAAGCTAATGACTCAAAATTACTTGTATTATCAAGCTAATGCCGATATGTGATACAAATATTTTGGAACACTTGAATAGAAACAAACCCAGATTACATTGACTATGTCAAAGAGGCTCTCACCATAAAGACTACAAAACCTTGACACACATTATTTGCAGAAACTTATTAAATCTTCAAACATTTTACTCTCCTCCTTGATGACTTTGGACGACCTCTTTAAAGACATGGAAGAATCTGCAATGACCAAAGGTCGCCATACATGCCTTCTTTGCTCCCTTTGCAACTTTCTTACATGCTTTATTTGTTGCCAAAGAATGCAATTGATTGCTTTCAAATAATTAGCCGAATTGTGATTTTTTTCCAAGTTTATTATTTTTGGACTGTGTGTTTCACCATATTTATAAGGGAATTTATTTATTTAGTATGCAGTTAGGCACCTTGCAAAAGCTTTAATCAATGTCATAGAGTATTACATTCAAAACTAAAGCAAATTTTAGAAGAAATCATTGAACACAAGAATGGCTTAATTTAATTTCATTGTTTTTCTATTGATTCATGCATGTACATTGATATATCTAGGTACAAAACATTACAAAATGACCAGCCTATAGATGTTGCAAAATAGGAATGGTTTGCATAATTGTTTCATGGGTTGCAAATTGTTACATGGTTTACAAAATTGTAACCATTACAAAATAGACATGGTGTGCTATTGATTCATGCACA
>VDFB02392168.1:0-32668 GCA_007258455.2 Sequoia sempervirens | reverse complement strand
TGGGGGAATGTTATTGTCGGATCAGATTCGTGTATATTCTTAAAGTTTGAATATCAAATAATCCAAAAGCATAAAAAATCACAAAATCCAAAAACATTCAAAAAATATCAAAATCCAAAAATAGGTCAAAAGGTCCATCAAAAAGTCAAAAACAAAGTCGTCTTGTCGAACTACAAGTCTCTGAGCCTTGAATGTAGGCAAGTTTGATCTTTGATCATCCCACGAGACACTTAGGTCAGTCCTTTAGGAGTTCGTCATAATAAACTGATATTTCATCATGTATATCATCATCTGTAAATCAGTCAAGTCATCAGTTGAACTACATGGTCTTTGCATGTATAACATAGGAAAGGCTAATCTGTTGATCAACCCCTGAGGCCCCTAGGATAGGACCTTAGGTTAGTCTCTTCAAAATCTTAGAAAACCCTAAAACATTAGAAAATCAAAAAATTAGAACATTTGAAAATCTCAAAAAAATACCAAAAACAACCTCAAAACATTGCAAAACATCAAAAACATCCAAATATTTGAAAAAATTTACCTGTCTCATCTCACTTACACCCGCAATAACATCACTCATGATAAACGATCATCATCCTCAACCTTTGGGAAGACAATTAGAAGCAAGTCTAGCACATGAAAAGTGAAAACTCAAAATTGTCAAGTCTTAGGTCTAAGTCAGTATGTAAACAAGTTGGTCAACTCTTTGTGTCGATAACCTATCATCCAATTGGTCCCATATCAATCATTTGAAAGAATGTTTTGGATAAACGAAATGACGTGATTCCATCCACTAACATGTCCTAGGATGTATCCTTCCTACAATGGGCATTATCTTTTGGAAATAGCTTTGGTTTTTATCCTTGAAAACACTTTCCTCTTTTTGGTTAGCGGTATTGAAGAACATCAGCCTATTTGTTTACTTTATCTTGATCTTTTTGACTTATCTTATTGGGCTCATCCAAGGACTTCTCAATGATATCTGAACATAGGATTTAGAGAAATAGAAATGGGGAAATGATCATTATATTTTGTCTATTGCGCTTGTTGGACATTCTTGTAATATAACTTGGTGAATACTTGCTTTGTTAGGTATGTATGGAGGAAGTTTTGGGCAGCTTGTTAACTATTGCATTGATAGGTTATACATTTCTATGTTTTTGTCTGAGGTGTTTGAAACTTTTAAAGTGCATCCTAGCAAGGTTTCCATATGTTAGGTGTGAACAAGGATACTCCTATCTGTTTGTCAAGTCAAAGTCCATCACACTAGGTAAAACCCCATCCTAGTTCTCTATACCTTGATGCATCGTACCATGTGTGTTATCAAAAATAAGAAAAGTGGCCCTTTGAAAATCCCAACTCCTCGGAAAGTAATCATCATCATTTGCATATTCATCATCTTGTGTCTTGTTGAAATGACTTCTTCTCTTTCATCCCTTCTTTCTCATCACACTAACAAGGTACTATGACAGTTGATCATCATCATCATCATTGATCCTACATCCACAAAACATTAGCATATTACATCAACATATCATATAGGAAGCATATGCATTTCATTTTCATCATCATATAAACATGTTATTATAAGCATAAATTAGCACATCCATTTTTTATTACATCACATTGCATTCATCACATAAATCATTGCATAACATTCATGTGCATAAACATTTCATAATCATTTCACACTACCACCTATTGCATAATCATACGTAATAGGTACATAAGCATTATAGATAATCCATTGCATATTCACATAAACATTATAAAGTCATCTCCCACATTATGTTCACTTTACATTAAACATCATCATACCACTTTGCATTAACATATCATTTCATATATTGCATCACATCATAGTAAATGCATCACATACATTACATGTTTGGGATAATATATTTGTTATTATAAGCATCTTAAAACCATCCCATTTGCATCATCAATACACACCATATAAAACACAACCATTACATTTACATTGCATTACATCATCCATTAATCATCCATATCATCTCATAAATAGCATTGCAATCATTTTTTAACATTTCATTGCATAAATCATTCCACACATTATAAGCATAAAATAGGAACATAAAAATCCATTACATGTAAAGTGTACATCCATCCATAAACATTTTATAAGAATGGTTCACATATTATTTTGCATATACACCATAGATCATCACCATATTATGTTGCATATTACATTTAATATCATCATTTGCATCAACATACATAGATCATCATATAAATCATCATCATTATCCATTCATATTACATATCATATAAATCCATCAACATATCTTGAATAACACAACATAATATAAGATCTAGTCATAATGTATACATCATTATAAAAATATGCATCCATTGCATCACATCATAAACATCATTGCATAGCATATAGAAATAGAATCATCCATAAAATTATGCATAAATAAGTGGTACACATAACATCATATCAAAATCATCATCTCATATATATCATCATCATGTAACTGTCATAGTACAAAATAATTGGATCACTGTACATGGGTGTCAATAAGTACAAAAAGGCCCATTAGGCTATAAAAAGGGCCCCATAAGGCACAAAAAGTATCATCTCGATCAAAGTCAAGGTCTACCCATCCTATCTGCTGCCCTCACCCCTATCACTGTGACCCTCTGTTGGTCTGTGGTTGGTCCACTATGAGTAGTCTGGGGCACACTTTGCTCTAGGTATAGTCTAATGATAGTGCCCGCAGTAATAATCCACCTCCCAAACAGCCTCCCTGTAAGACCGAAAGGACACTATGCTCTAAGAGGAGGAGGTTACCATACTCTAACTGTTGTCGCTGATCCATCTCTATGGCCGCCTGTAGCTCTACGACCTATCTCTACAAAAAGGCTTGGTCTCTCTCGACCCTAATCTGATCTCTTTTGGCCTTGGCCTGATCCCTCTCTCTTGTCAAGGTATGAACCTGACCTTGTAGTTATTCAATCAGTGCATCTCGATGATCCACCTGCCCTCCTAGCTATGGTCATGGAGGTTGTACCTAAGGCTGATCCTCACCCCTCGCTCATGGTGGTGTGCCTGCTTGCTGCTGCTACCTAGCTAGCACCTGCTACTAATCCTGCATCTGAACATCCACTTGACTAGGGTGAACTAGCTGAATTGGAGCCCTTGCCAGCTGATCCTGCCATACACCATTTCTCCATCCTCATCCTCGCCCTCTGCCCCTCATCCTTCACCAAGAGGGGACTACTCCTATAACTATCAGTCATAGGGGAGGCGAAAACTAGTCTTTGTATGCCTGTGTGATGCCTAGATTCATAGGCCCCTGATCGTAAAACAAAGGCTAGGCCACCAAATGTCTAAAGTTTTCAACGACCTTTGAAGTAGGAATGTATCGACCCCATGAAGCCTGTGACATGGTACAGGAAAATATGGCCACATAATCATCATTCGACCAATGTCGTGGCTCGTTGAACTGTCGTTGAATGTGCCCGGGCAGGTATCTCTTCACCATCATGTGCTCTCGCCCATGCATAAACCAATCCTGATGAGCAAAGAAAATTTGATCTGCATTGTTGGCCCATCTAGGCCAACCAAGGTATGGATACCATGTAAACACCTGCATCTCATCTATGACTCTCCTCTAGTAGGGAATCTTGTGCTCGCCCATGTGTGTGAAGGACACACCACCTCTGTAGCACCATATGAGGGGATCATCAGGCCCCATCAGTACTACAACAACATGCAGCCAAAAAATAGCAATGTGCTCCCATGCCCATACGTGGAAAAGTGTCACACCTACCATGAGCACTCTGCCATTGAGGTAGACATACTCGTGTAGATATTTGTACAGTGAAGCAAGAAGAACAAGCCCCCAAGAAAAATGAGTAGGCCTATCATGCATCACCATGTGCTCATAGCAGAGTCCCCAAGCAGGCCTAAAGTGTCGACCTCGTTCATCTATGGGAATGAGACTTGAAATAATGGCTACAACAACCAAGTAGAAGGGGGAGGTGAGATCCCTATGGTACTCAAGCTCAATCTAACCCTCACAAATGATAATGTCTATTGTGGTGAGGACTATGTGATAGGCATCCCACTTGACATCTATGTCAAAAATAATGCCCTAACCATGAATCGACAATCTGAGGATGCACCACACATCCTCCAAGGTGTCGGTGGCATCACTAGTAGGAAGGTGGAAAGACAAGGTCTCACTGTGCCATCTCTCAGCAAGCGCTGACATCATCCCAAGGTGAGTACACACGGGTGTTACATATGTGATGTGCCACAACCCCATGTCTCGTAATCAATCTTGCTCTATGTCACTAAGGTCTCGCAAGTAACTAAAGAGATCATGTGACCTGTGCTCTTGGGAATAGAGCTCCCTCGCCAGGTCCTGCATCAAGAAGGGTCATCATGTTAAATTTTTTGAAAAGTTTCATTCCAAGTGTCCAAAAAGTCACTCCAACATTGCTATCCATGAAGGCATCATATTTTTATTTTTTATCAAACTACGACACTGGGGTACAAAATACTGAAAGAGCACCGCCATGGTGCACTTTCCTTCCAAGTGTATAGTTTGAAAAGATTCCTGTCAATAAAGCACTGTTGCGTCGCACTTTGGAAATGACCCTATGGGCCATGACCTCAGCATTGAAGTTTGGGGTTTTTTCCAAACTCGAAACTCCACTGTTGTGGTGCTATCTAACACCGAGCGGAGTAGTTTTATTTTTGAGTGGCACTATATAACATTGCTACATAATGACTAATTTTAAATGCATTAAATGAGCATGAAAAATGAGAAATAAAGATCAAGAAAGGATCACTTACCGATGCCCCAATGCTGGGTGGCCGCTAGTATGTCCAAAATCGGTCAGAAATATGCATTAGGAGTTGTTGTCACACCATATCCTTAGGAGGCCAAAGCTCAAATCTCAAGGCTAATAGATGGCTATGTGAAAATGAATTGAAAGTGACCCCTCAGAACCTTTTTAAGCTTGAAAATTAGGGTTTTTTCACCCTGTTTGGCTATCCTGCTAGGGTTTTGAAGCCTTGAACCTATTTTTGTCTAGTTGAGGCCTATTTTACATTTTTTTATTGCATTTAGACATGTTTTTGTCCTCCTGGAGCCTTTTTAGACCTATCGGGCACCGTGTCCTCTTTTTTCGTAAGATTACCCAAAAAAATGAAATTTTCATCCAATCTCTCGAGGGGGCAATATATTGGCATGTTTTCTCTTGTCAGGCAGCAGTGCGGCAAGACTTTGAAAATGATCTTTTTTGGATTTGATTGAGATCATTTATTCTTTGAACCAACGCAATGAGTGCATTACTTCAAAGAGGGAAAAAATGCACACGTAAAATGTACTAATTGACATTGTGCATCTGATCCTGACCACTAACATCATTTATCTTGAATCATCCTTTGGTCATACCATTTAATCAAATGCCTTTATCTAATTAAATTCATCAATATTCCTCTCTTAATTAAATAAATCAGTTATCTAATTAAGTCACATTTTCTCAATAATTAAATTAACCATTTTGATCTAATTATCTTATTTAATTAAATAATTAATTTTATTTGATTAAATCTCTAGAGTCTATCTACTAAATTAAATAAATTAAAACCTTATTTGGTTTAATCTAACATCATCTCTTTTAATTAAATAAATCAAAATATTTATTTAATTAATCCCTTATCACATTCTTCTCATATTTGATTTAAATAAATCCACAAATTTAAGTCAAATAGGTCACATCATTTAACCCCCTTCATTAAATTAATTAACTTTGATTAATTTAATCTCCTCTCATGTCCCATCCTCTAGCTTTTACCACTTGCACATGAAAATAGATTTAATTGATTCATTAAATCTCTATTTTCCTCAAAAAGGCATCTTTTAAGGGAATATTCTTCAAGTTTGAATTCAAAATCTTAGTTGACATGTACATCCAACAAGGCATTTACTCTCTCTTACATGTCATTTTCCTTGAGCCAAGTGGCATTCCGTGCATTCTTCCTTCCCTCTTGCATGTCATTTCAACAAATTCAAAGTTCAAATATATGCATTATTGGCACAATCTTCAAAACTTGCACATCCTCCATCCATTCATAGGTTGACAAGTGGCACTTTTCCATTGGTTAATTCTTCATCCCACATTGCTCAATTTTAGATATTCATCCATCAATCTCATCTATAAATAAGAGGTTAATCTCCTCATTCTATCATCCACAATTTGAGTAAACTTACTATGCTCAAATCATTAGAAAATTCCATCCATTATCATTGAATCTTAGCTAGGTTATGCAGATTTTTCCATTGGAGTACTCATCAAGCATAAAAAAAGTGGATCAAATTTCTTCATCAAATCACCATTGCATCATTGGAGTTGGGAAAGGGCCAATTTTCACATCAAATTGGCACCAGTTCCCTCAAGAGATTTGGAGTTTGTGTGATTTAGAATAGAATTTGATATTCTTTTAAATTTCGTTATGTTCTTCATTTCATATTCTATCTCTTTTGCTATTCAAATGAATCTCTTGAGGAATCCTTGTTCTTGCTTGCATTCCATCTTCTAATGTGTTTGTTCATGGTGTTTTGTGGGTATTAGGATTGGGATTCACACATGACCTTTATGCCATTCATGATCAAGCACTTGAAGATGACCCTATTCAAGTACCAAACACACCCATTTCCCAAAATGAGACACTTTCCTCCTTTGTACATAGATGATATTCCTCTAGAATGAGAGTATCCTACTCTAGAAATATTTGCAAATGATCAAGCTATAGCTAAATTCATTGGGCTCTATGATAATGACCATAAAGCTAGTTTAGGTACATTCATTTGGAAGCACTAGTAGAATCATCTGAGTCTGATATGTCACAAAATCACAGCAAAGATATCCAACAAGTCAATGAAGCTAAGACATCCTATCAACTAGGATCATCCATTTTTATCAAATCAAGATTTCTTGTAGAGGAGAAGATTGCAAGTAATGGTTTCCACATACACAATGATGGGTTATCATCTTTCTTTCAAAACAAAAAAATACCCCATCACAAATAGAATCTGTCAGAGCATTCAGTATCAAGGAAAAGGATTAGGCATACATGGGGAAGGAATTCTAGAACTAGTACAATTTCAAGAAAATACTAAACATCAAGGTCTTTGTTATCCTTTAGTCAAAAAATCTAATGATGTTAATGGTACCTCTTCAATATTAGGGGAAACTTTCTCTGATACAAACATCAAAATGGAGGCCATGAGTAGTTCTTACCATAAGGTTGTTGCCAACACTCCTTCCATCCATATAATAAATTGGCATTCCAACATGAATAAACCTTCCATTTGGAACCAGCAAAAACAAAAGTCTTACAAATTCAAACTTCAAAATCAACTATCAAAGGCCATTGAATCAATCAAAAATCCAAGTGGACAAATAAAGTTAAAATGGATCTGAAAGAAAAATAGATCAAGTCAAGAAAATAGTTCAAAAGTAAAAGTCAATCAAAATGTGGAGCCAAAAGAAAAGAGGATTCCCACATATAATAAATTTCCACCTCCATTAAAATGGTCATCAAGCAAGGCATATAAAATTCAGGGTTCCAAACATTATCCCAATCTAAAATCCAATCTCCATCATCTATCACCCCAAGTTTGGTAAATGAAAATTCCTACATCTAAATTGCCAAACACTTCTACCATCATCCTTCATAATCCTACATCTTTCCTAAAGTATAAAATTCCTACATCACAAATCCATCGCATCTTGGTAGTAATTCTTTATTGTAAGTACTCCCATGGCACTCTATCATGATGTGCATATTTTGATAAAGTGAACTCTAGTATCAACAAGGATTACAATGACATCAATCAATTGTATGCAAGCACTATGATCCTGACAAGGAAACTACTTCATCAAGGTCATTATTAGCATATCATGGCACCAATCTCTACATCAACACCATCAATGGATTCGACACACTCAATGATCATCTAAAATATCAAGGCCATCCAGAAAATACAAAAAATATAACAAAAATTGAAAAATAAAAAAAATTCACTTTGATGAAAACTTCGCAAACAAGCATCTTGGTGACAACAAAAAGAACAAAAAAAAAGGATTCAAGAGAAAAATTTCATCCAATAGTGAAAACCATGCTTATGGTTCTTTGCATAAGTACCATGATGAAAACCTATCAAATAGGCATCATGTGTAAGAAATTATCTATGTGGATCATTGCACTTGGGGGCAAGTTGTCTCATCTCCTATACCCTTTGTATGACATTTATTATGACATTTCTATCTATCCATCTAAGCCCTACCACTCACATCCATTTTCCCACCTACTTTGATCTTGATAAGTACTATACAAACATAAATCATGCTTTGTAAAAAATCATTACATGTCTATCCTTTGGTCATACACTACCATGAAATATCATGTCATAGCCTTCATAGCATTTTCCAAACCCATACCTTGAAGAAAATGAGTTATCCTTATATGACATAGTCATTGGAGACCATATCATAAATTTTCTAGCCAAAAATCCTTATGTCACTTATCTTTTACCAAAGCCACCCATCATCTATTTATACCTATTGCATGCCTTGGTTTCTCCCTTGTCAATGGTCTAAGGATCTTCCATCATCCCATCCAATCCTAAAAATTCATTCCAAATGCAACAAGTCCAATCCATACAATCTTGCTATGCATCCTAGCGCATCATTCAAAGCATTCCTTGGATTTTTTCTAGCCTTGTTGTAAACCTTGATCCTTTAGTCACATTATCATCATTCTCACGTTGTTTCGGGATGTGTCATTCCCATGTCAAACAACGTCATCATCATCCTCATCACCAGTCAATTCATTTTTAGCTTGACTAGGGGAAAGATCATGGCTGTCCTTGGATTCTTGCACATGATTTCTCACTTGCTTATATGCATCATTCACATGCATTCTTCACAATCCTCATAAATCCAAAAACATCACAAAAATGTCTTGAAAAAATCCAAAAAAATCACAAAATGTCCTAAAAAAATCCAAAACCATAAAAAAAACATAAAAAAATCCAAAACATTACAAAATATCCTAAAAAAATCCAAAAACATCATAAAACTTCAAAAAGAAATAAAAATCAAAATATATCAAAAAACCAAAAACAGATTTAGAGTTAGTCACACTTGTCAGTCTTTTGTCATTTGTCAAACTACATTGCCTTTGTGACTGCAAATAGGTAAGGCCATCTGTTGATGTGCCCCTGAGGCATTAGATTGGTCCTTTTAGGTTTGTCCGTATAAAATCATGACTCAATCCATTTGTCTATAAGACAAGGTCATTGGTCGTGTTGAACTATGAGGTCTTTGCATGTATAACATAGGCAAGGCCATTAATCAATGAGCCCCCAAGGCCGCATTAGGTCTAGTCCATTAGGTTTCATCACATTCACTACCACACACATCAGATATCTTCATACAAATCAAGCCTTTTTGAATCAGTCTTGTCAGTCAAAGTCATCTCTACATGTATAACATAGGCAAGGCCATCGATTGACGATCCCTTGAGGCTACACTAGGTCAGTCCATTAGGGTTCGTTGTCATGCACAAGCAATTGTAAAGTACATCAAATTAAGTCATGCATAAACAAGATGAACAAGTCAACAAGGTCATCAAGTCAAAATCTAACAAATTTCCAAAGCAACAACCAAAAAAAATCAACTTATGTCTTCTACAGGATGAGTCCTTCTTGAAAACAGACATCATCAAAACAACAATCAACCTATTTCTCATACAGGATGAGTCCTTCTTGAATACAAACACTATCAAATGACATTAGACTCAACATCATATATGATACGTTTTTTTTTGAAACCAAGATTTTGTCATGCGTTATATAGATAGTCACAAAATCAAAACCAGACTCAATGTCTTATATGGTATGTGTCCTTAAAATTATGCTTTATCAATCAATCATCTTATCAATCAAAACAATCAAAGAAACATATCAAGTTTTGGAAACTATTTTTATTGGCTATTGAATTTGTGGCTTATTTATCTTATCTTTTCATTTGATTTGATCTTTGAGTCTCCTTACTAGCTTTCTCGAGGATGTCCCATGAAGGATTTAGAGAAGCAAAGATGTATTAGGACTCTCTTTTCTTTGATTGTTGTTTGTCGACTATTTTTTGGCTTTGATTTTTGATTCATGTTACTTGTTTCCTTGAGGATGTCCCATGAAGGATTTAGAGGAGCGATGATGTTTCATGACCTGTCTTTTATTTTTTTGTTGTCTGTGGTTTTTCTTGGAAAAATACTGGGGAAAATTTTCCCTTAGTATGAGTTAGGAAATTCCTTGTCTGCGACTATCTATTTTTAGTAGGTGGATGACATTGCACACCTTGGTCTATCTCATATCATGGTTTTTTTCTCCATTTGTATTAGTTACCACCCAATGATGATTTAATGCAAGGATTATTATGTTTTAGCAAAACATCGAAGATTGCTAATACTAATTGCCATGCCTTTTATTATTCATCTTCTTTTTGTACTAACATTTCTTCTTTCCTGCATTATGACAGAGTCTTGTGACACACCAAAATATTAAACTTCTTGCATATGCATTCATGTTAGAAACATCATGTAAATATCATACTGCATTAGAAAACACAAAATATAGGCATCCCTAGCATTTAGCAATTCATGTCATATTATCCATATTGCATCTCATTATCATTATCATAGATTGCATAAAATATTATCACAAATACATACATGTACATAGAATTGTAAATACATATATCACATTTTATCCACCATAATAAAATGTATAGCATTCACATGGCATTGTATATATAAATATCACATTGCATCTCATGATCATAATTTCATACATAACATCCATCAATACCATATAAGTAAAATGCATACATCATCATATAGAATCAACATAACATCATAAGTTGCATAAAACATCATAACGTAAAAATCATTATACATAACATATGCATATCATATAGACTATAACATATCATATAGAACACATGCATAAATAGAACACTGCATAATCATGAAAGAATTCCATATCATATAAATCGCCACCAAAATCACACACACACACACACACACACACACACACACACACACACACACACACACACACACACACACACACACACACATATATATATCGCTCAAAAAAGTGTCACGATACAATGTCAAATGTATACCTCAAAATGAAGCCCACAGGTTCTATGATCAAAATACAATGTCTATAAATAAATATCCAAACATGTCCCTAGTTGGAATTCCCACTAATCCCATGTGGAGAATGTGGAGGTGACCGATGGTGAGCGTTGAAGATCACTATGCAAAATGGGGCCTATCATATGGTCTAGTCCTATGAGGTCCTATGACCCCCTCTATGCTTTGAGTCCTACTATGAGATCTACTCCAAGATCTGTTGCTATGTGCTTGTGAATAGCTAGGATCCTGTCTCTCTGGAGGCACCTCCTACTCATATAGTTCCCTATAATATATCTGCCTCTCACCAACTCTGACCAAATCCTGAGTGAAAGTTATAGCTGGCTCAGTGCAAAGAGCCCTCAACTCTACAAATCTTTGCTTGGTCTCCTATCTTTGAGCTATGGCCTGATCCCTCTCCAAATATGCTTTATCTCTCTCCATTAGAAGCGAGTCCTGCTCTACTATCAACACCCTCATTTGCTCCTCCAGAGACTCTACTCTTTCTTGTAAATCAGCTACCTACTAATCAAAAGGACCTGTATCCTCTTGTCATGGCTGATCTCCCCCATCACCATCCCAATCCTCCATAATCCTATCATGGAGCTCCCACTCTTGATCATCCATCTCCTCCTCCTCCTCACCATCTTGCTATCATGCAAGCATACCAAGAGAATCTATCTCCTCCTCCTCCCTAACCACCTCCTCCTCTGCATGATCCTCAAAAATATCCTCCTATACTAAATGATTCTCTCCTCCACCAACCTCTAGCATGAGCACATCCTTGCCATCTCCCTCCTCCTCCTAGATAGGTGACAAATGTGGGCCTTGTTCTTTGTGACCTCATCGACCCCTCCCACCACCCCTCCCACCTCCTCCTCTCCCATCATCACCACCACCCCTCCTACCTCTGCCACCCCTGCCACTATGACCTCTACCTCTACCACCATGCTTGCCCCAAGGTCTTGTCCCACACCTCTCCATAGGTGCATCATGCTTTGGATTGGTAAAGGGCACTAGCTTGTGACTCACCCACCAAGTATCATATGCAACCATCATCCCAAGATTTGTTGCTCTATCCCTCCATCCCCACTGAATGGGTTGTAAGGCATGAATATTAGGCTCAGTTGTAGCCACAAGAATCTTTGCTCCCCATAGAGGAACCTCCCTAGAAGATCATGCAAACTCTAGTCAGCTTCATGGCTCATTCTAAACCTTGCCAAACTTTCTCAAAACCCTATCTAGTAGATGTATCTTAATGATGTGAAAATGAGAAACTATCGTCCCAATCAAATATTGTGTCTTTTTTCAGTCGGGTAGGTGTCAATCCTCATCCAATCACTGAGAATAATCAATGTATGGCCTCTAGATGAACTGTACCATGGTATCAATAGCATGCCTATAATAACTAGTATCTCCCATATGTGACTGGGGATTAGCCCCCACATATCAGAAGACATAAGGAGCTCCCTAATATAGCTCAACTATAATAGGAGGGAAAAATATAGCAATGTGTTCCCATGCCCATATCATAAGCAACATGGTACCATAACTCATTGATTGTGCCTCTCTATAGGCTATATCACGCAAACAAAAATATAACACGGCAAGCAAACAATGGCCCCATGCATACATGACCTATCTCTCTAGCATACTAAGTAACATCTCATCCCATCCTACAAGAAATCCATGACCTTGATAGTCAGGTAGAAATACCCCCCTATTCAATGTGCATAATAAACAATCTATCTAGTCATATCTACTGGCCAAGACATGCCATCTAGTCTCATAATGATCTATGCCTAACTGTTTAATATCATCATGTCAATAACATTGACACATATCACTAAAACCCCTTTAGGTATCATACATGACTCTTGCACCCCTAATAGGAAACCTCAAAATACTATACGTGTCCTCTAAAGTAATAGTGGCCTCTCTTATAAACAAATGAAAAGAAGATGTCTCAAAATTCCTACGCTCACAAAGGGTAGTCAACAAACCTCGGTTTGTCCAAATAGTGGACATAAAGGTAGGATGATGCAAACCAAGGTTCCATAGGAATCATTTCTCGCCACTCTGCAACTAATCTTGAAAATCAAAAGTCAATGGACTCAACTCCCTCATGTAAATCAGATCCAAAACAACCTGCAATCACATTATTCATATGTCATGTTAGAAAAACAAGCAACTTTTTACAACCTAAAATTTCCAAATTTTATGACAAAAAAATGTGTTGCTTTAAAACAAATGCATTGTGAAATTACACTTGTGTCATTTTAAATTGGAAATGCGTCAAAAAATTCAAATGTGTCATTATAGAATGCATATGCATTTCATTCATGCAAATGCATCAAAACATATATCATTCCCAATCATTCATGCATATGTGTCATATTTTACAAATGTGGTCCATTATCAATCAACTGTTAAAGCATGCAAATGTATATCACAATCACATATGTGATGCAAAAATTAACATGCGCTACTATGATTACCACATGCAACTTAAAACTACATATGCAGTGAACAAAAATACAAATTTGATCATTGAATTTAAATTACTACGCTACCCTATATGTTTTTTTACAAATGCATCATTCCATAGTCATATGCATTGATTTAAAAAGTGACGTAGGTGAAAATAAGGCATTAAATACCTAAAAATGTGTGAAAATGAAAATTTCAAAAGATGGTTTTCAACTACATATCGAAGGTCCCGCATTTGCTGGCCATCTAAATGTTTGAATTTGATATCTGTGATGCTATGAGTGGGGAACTAGTGACAAGCTTGCATAGAGGTCCAGAGCAAAAATCACAATTTCCAAACTTGAGGGGTGCAAATTAATTGATTTTCCACCTAATTTATATTTATACCTAGGAATTTTGGAGGGATTTTTCCAAACCTTGTGTATTGGATGCACTTTTTACCAACTTTTGACGACCACTTCATCTATCAAAATTCATTGAAACTTATTTTTTTCACCAAGATCAAACTTTTGGCCATCAAATTGACTAATTAGGACAATTTCCATTTTTTTTGGAATTTTTCAAAAATTTGTCATTTTTTCCCGAGGGGGCATACCCTTACCTATTTCACACTAGGGCATGACTGGGGCATATTTTTAACTAAGTTTCTTTGACAAAATTCCGAAATGACATTGTATCAAAGAGGGGAAAAATGTAGACACTAAAATTTGGTTTAGGCCTGCGACTTCAATTTCTTCATAATTCGTACCTTCATTTGTCATAATTAAATAATGTTAATTATTTAGTTTTTTTCTAAAATCCTTTCTCATCTATTAATTAAATCAATTTAATTATTTAATTAATTCATATTTAATCTTTATTCAATCTTGATTAATTAAATAAATTTTCTTTATTTAATTACATCATTAGTTAACTTTATCCTCTTTCTAAAATTAAATAAATTCCTATTTAATTATTCTAAACCTTTTCTCCAATCAATTAAATACATATTAATTTATTTAATCCTCAAATTTTGAATGTTGAATTAAATAATCATTTAATTAATAAAAAGCTTATTCTGGACATATTCTTCTATATTTGGATAATCACTTAAGTTATCTAATTATTCACTTACCACTTAACTTGAGATTTAATTAAATGAGTTCGTTATCTCTTGGTTTAATAACTAATTATCTTTGCTGCATAGAATCTGTCTTAATTAGTCAGTTATCTAGTTTTGAATCTTCTACATGCAAACATTTATTAATTAAATAGATTTATTTATTTAATTAATTCATTTGTGCATTTGAACAAATTGTATCCTTTATTCCATCTTTATCCTTTACATGCAATCATTATTCTTCTAATTTTTGAATACTTTCAACTAAACATTAAATCATTATTTAATCTTGATCTCCATCTTTCATGTTTTATTACTCATGTCACTACTGACACTAATCTCAATGCATGTTGAATCTTTTAATTTGAATCATCCGTCTATCTTTCAATTTGAGCCTATCGTTCAAACAATCAATTTTCTATAAATTGGCCTAACCTTCATCATTGTTACTCCTTCAAAAATCTTAAGACTTTTCGAAGCAATCTATTAACTAAATCTTTGATGTTTTCCTAAATCAATATCATAGGCTATACTTGCATGGAGAAATCTAAGGGAAATTATAATCAAACAACAAAATGGAGAACAACAATCGAGGTTATGCATGGAACTATGTAGATATTGGGTGAGATTGTTCTGTATTTATGTTTTTTCTTTCCATTGTTCTTTGTTATTAGCTTAGTTTACATTCATATTTATTTGAATTTTTATTTCTTTAATCTGCTTTGTTTTCATGATGTTACAACTTTTATTATGAAATTAAATTTCATAAAACTATAAATCTAAAGATGATCACACCAACCATTCACCATTCCAACATGTAGACATCAATGATGAATAGATAACTGTTTAGTTGACAAATAAGTGAGAAATAAAAATATACAATTCCTAACTTTAAGATTTATTACAAGAACTCTATTCACATTGACAAAGGATAATCTTGCTAATGGTTGAGGTTTGACAATGTCTTGCAATAATTTCCAACAAGAAAATGTGTTTACCTAACATCAATGCACTATGACCCAAACCATTTTCTATAAATACCACTACTCTTTCTTTATGTTTAAGAGAATTGATGTTGCACAAGCCCTTTCTTCTAATATGATCAAATGGTAAAATTATCTAAAAAAAAGACTAGCATTATAATGATTTAATTGGCTTACATCCCTAACAGCCACACTTCACTCATGATGAGCAGATGCAAGAATTTTGAGAGTGCCAAGGTAAAAATTTGTAGGGTTACCTCATATTCTTCCAAAAATCCTTGCATTTTCACAACCATAAATAGATCCTCAAAAACTCTGTTAAATGGTAGTAAATCTTCTATTGGTGTTGAACTAGTAGTAGAGTTGTTGGAGATGAAGCAAAGGTAGTAGAACACCTTCTTAAAGAGATTTGATCTCCATGTCAATCCACCACCACTAGAACCTACATTGGTAGATAGATTGACTCCCATCGAGTTTCAAAGATTCGCGAGGTGGCTAGAAGAGGTGTACAAAAACAACCTTATAGTGTCTCCAAAAAGAGGGTTTAGGTGAAGAATGGGGAAAATACTAGGGTTCAAATAATTGGGAGGGGCTTCTAGACCCTTTAAGTCCCAAGCTTAGGCGAGAGATTGTGAAATATGGGGAATTCATCCAAAAGTGACCTATGACCCCTTTGAATTCAATGTGCATTCCAAATACTATGGTTGTTGTAGGTACAACTGAAAAAGTATGCTTGAGAAACTTCACCTCCTGATACAAGAGAATCCCATATTTCAAGCAATCTTGCATCAACCAAAAATATTGCATTCATGGTTTATTGCAATTTAGTAGCTTACTGTCAAGATCCAGTCTAACTATTTCATACCGTATTATGCCACATTGTAACATCAGATCTCATGGAGCAAGATATATGATCTTCATTGCAACATCTATGTCATATCCAAAATTCAAGTGTTTTGGAGATCCTAGTATGAAGATATCGCTAACAGAATATTAGTTGTAATTGGACAAAGAGTATTCACAGACCAGTCTTGGCTTTTCAAGTGTGTGGACCTATTATGTGACTTGTGGAGCTTAGGAAACCATTTCATAAGGATGCACATTAATCGAGGAACCTTCATTTTGATAAGCATCATGTTTCTCCAAGGATCAAAAGATAATCATATGTTTTGGCTGACCTTCATACATTCCATCAACTTTGGGGTTTGAGACCTCTTGAGGCTAATGTGGGAATTTTCGAGAGCTAGGAATTGATATATATAAGCATTGTATAGTTTCATTAGAGTAGTTGTGATGATAGTAAGATAGAGTGATAAAGAAGTAGGAAGATAAGGGATTGAACCTACATTGTATTTCTGAACTTAGCGCCATATCATTTTGTAATTTGTAAGCCAGAAAGTAGGGCATGTTGCTTGAGAATAATTGATCATTATCTATATATTCATGTGGGATTGTGATTCTAGTTCTTTTTGTTTCGATTGTGTTTACTATTGCTACAAGGTTGGATAGTCCTATTCCTGGGCCCTCCATCCTGGACTACACCAAGTGGTATCAGAGTGAGTTGTGTACCTTGGGAGAGGAGAGTGAAGTTGAGCAAGGCATTTTGTAAGATCTTTGCATGGATAGATCACTGACTTGAGGTAGCCTACTTCTGTTTTTCAATAGATTACTAATTGTGAGGTAGTTGCAATCCTATAGCCAGATCGTCGACTTAAGGCAATTGCACCAAATCCTAGGAAGAGATGTCATCGAGGAGAATTCATACTAATATTAATGTTTCTAGAAATATGGATGAAATGATGGAAATGATGTGAACAATGAATGTGAGATTGGATGTTGTTGAAGAAGACAAAAGAAAATGCTTAAACCCTAGACCTAATGATGAAAGTGATGATGATGAAGTTCAAGCTATAGATGTAACTAACGAAACCATCGAAGAGGAAGAATTAGATTAGATGAGGATGTTGAAGGCTATTTTGAAAATAGGAAGGTGACCTAGAATGGAGATTTCAAACTATACCGATAACCTAAATCCTAAGAAGTTGATTGATTAGATACATGACATTGAAGAATACTTTGAATATAAAGAAATTGAAGATTCAGATAGAGTGATATTTGCAAAGAATAAATTGAAAGGACATGTTGCAATATGGTGGAAGGAAGTTCAGTTGGAGAGAAACATAAAAGGTAAAGAAAATATTTTGAAATGGGATAGAATGGTGACAAAATTGAAGAAGCAGTTTATACTTGCGGACTACGAGTTAGAGTTGCTGAAAAGATTGCAAAACCTAAGGAAAAAGGAAAATATTGTGAAAGAATACATTGAGGAATTTCATAAGATCATCATCAAGACTAGAAATAGTGAAGCAAGCAAGGAGAAAGTGACAAGATATATCAATGGGCTAAGGATGAACATCCAGGAAGAGTTGAGTCTGGTAAGCATGAATTTGGTAGAGGAAGCATATCAGTTTGCATTAAAGGTGGAGGAAAAGCTAAAAAAATGACATGAATAGAGGAAGAGAGGAAGAGGATGTATATTTTAAAAAGGAAGGTCACATTCTGGAGTAGAAAAACCATATGCAAAGCAAAACAAGGATAAAGATTCATACTGCAAAGAAGAGAGGGATTCTAATTCATACCATAAATAGAGAGATTCCATAAATTCTTATCACCACAATGGAGGAGGCTACAATTCTTACTGCAATGATGGATATTGGAGAGATGAGAAAGGATATGACAAGAGAACTTTCAGTGGAACATGTTTTAATTGTAGAGGAGGACATAGAGCATTTGAGTGTCACAAAAAAAGTAAGAAGATAAAAAATCATGCAAGAACTAGATATGGGGAGGAAGAACTAGTGGAATCACCAAGTTCTAGAGGAAGTCCTAAGAATGGAGAGTCATTATTCATGAGGAGAGCACTAATCTAGGAGAAAGAAGTACCTAAGGAAGCACCGCAGAGGAAATTTTTTATTTTGGACTAGATGCAAAGTAGGAGGTGAGTGTTGCAAAGTTATCATCAATAGTGGTAGCACAAATAACCTAGTTTCTAAAGAAATGGTGGCAAAGTTGAATTTGGAAAGAAGAAAACATCTAAAGCCTTATAGGATAGCTTGGATTCAAGATGAGCATAAGATACTAGTAAGTGAGCAATGTCTAGTAAAGTTTTGTATAGGATCATATCATGATCAAGTACTATGTTTACTAGTCAATAGATATATGTCAATGTTGTTGGGTAGACCTTGGTAGTATGATAAGAAAGCTATACATCATGGGAGAAAGAATACCTTACCATAATTTCCAATGGAAAGAGAATCACCTTAACACCTTTGGAAGATGAACCTGAAAGTGAAGCATGCGGTTCAACTAGAATCAATTTGGTAGATGAAAGGAAATTTCTGGATGGATTGAGACATGAAAACATGTTATTTTTTATTCCAAGGAAGTGCAGGGCCTTGGATGTAGAGAGAATCATAGGAGAAGAAGAATCATTAGAGAAGGAAGTCACAGAAGTATTGATAGAGTACTAAGATCTTGTATCAGAGAATGTGCCTGATGGATTACCACCATTCCAAAGTACCAATCATCATATGGATCTTATTCTAGGAGCTGTTTTTCCAAAAAAATATGCACACTAGATGATAACATTAGAGAATGCAAAGCTAAATAGGAAGATATAAGATCTGATGAAGAAAGGATTGATCAAAGAAAGTATGAGCCCATGTGTGGTACCAAATGTACTTGCACCTAAGAAATATGGAGAATGGAGGATGTGTACAGATTCAAGATCTATCAATAAGGTCACAATGAAGTATAGATTCCCATTGCATAGGATGGATGGCATCATAGACAATCTGAGTGAAGCAAAGTATTTCACCAAGATAGACCTAAAGAGTGGATACCATTAGATCGGGATCAAAGAGAGAGATCAATGGAATACTGCTTTCAAGGAAAATCAGGGATTGTATGAATGGTTGGTTATGCCATTTGGACTAACTAATGCACCTAGTATATTTATGACGCTAATGAAGGAAGTCTTGAGGAAATTCTTAAGAAATTTTGTCATTGTTTACCTAGATGATATTATGATTTTCAGTAAGACTAAGGAAGAACATTTGGAGCACATTAGACAAGTATTTTAGATGCTAAGAGAAGAGAAGTTGTTGATAAACATCAAGAAGTGTAGTTTTATGAAGGAAAAACTAGTGTATTTGGGATTTGTGATATTTGTGAAAGGATTGAAGATGAACCCTAAGAAGGTTAGAGCAATAGTTGAATGGCCTATAGCTGTGAACATTGGAGAGGTGAGATCATTTCATGGAATAGAAATTTTTTATCATATGTTCATTAGAAATTTTAGTATTTTCACACCAATGATAGAGACAACAAGGGGTGACTGAAAGGAATTCAATTGGACATCAAGATCACAAAAGAGTTTTGAGTTGTTGAGGCAAAAGGTGATAGAACAACCTGTGTTAGAACTATCAGACTTTGATAAGGTATTCCAAGTAGATTGTGATGCTAGTGGAAGTGCAAAAGGAGCTATGTTAAGTTAGGAAGGGAGAATAGTAGCCTACTTTAGTGAAAAATTGAATGATGCTAGGAGAAGATATTCAATTTATGATCAAGAATTCTATGCAATAATAAAAGCCTTGAAGAAGTTTAGAAATTACGTGTTACCTAAGGAATTTGTGTTGTATACATATCATCAAGCTTTACAATATTTGAATAGTCGAGGGAAGTTGAACCAAAGACATATGTGATGGACAGAGTTCTTGCAGAGTTACAAATTTGTGTTAAAGCACTGGAGTGGAAATTCAAACAAAGTTGCAGATGATTAAGTAGGAGAAGAATTTTTTTGACAAAGATGAGAATTGAAGTATTAGGTTTTGAAGAACTAAAGCATATGTATGAGGATGGCATTGATTTTGATAATGCATGGAAGGCTCACAAGGAACCTATAGAGATAGATAGAAGTAAATGGTTGGATTATTTCATTCATGAAGGTATGTTATTCAAGAATAATCAGTTATGTATCCCTAGAAGTTCAATGAGAGAAAATTTGATCAAGGAAAATCATTGTAGAGGATTAGCAAGATATTTTGGAATTGATAAGACCGTAGCATTGGTGAGAGAAATATTTTTGGCTGCAATTGTATAAGGATGTTAGGAAATATATCCAAAGTTGTAGGATTTGTCAAGTTTCAAAAGAAAACACCTAGAACACTAGAATGTATACACCATTGAAAGTACCAGAGAAACCATGGGAAGATATTAGCATGTATTTTGTGTTGGAATTACCTAAAAAACCAAGAGGATTTGACTCTATATTTGTGGTTGTGGATAGATTTTCTAAGATAGTGCATTTCATACCTTGTAAGAAAACTAGTGATGCAATACATGTTGCAAACTTATTTTCAAAGAGATTGTGAGACTACATGGACTACCAAAGAGTATAGTATCAGATAGAGACACTAGATTCATTAGATATTTCTGGAAAGCATTGTGGAAGAAGATGAAGAGAAATTTGAAGTATAGTTCAACATTTCACCCATAGACAGACAAATAAACAAAAGTGGTAAAAAGGAGTTTTGGGAAAATTTTGTGGTGTTTGACAGAAGGTAAAGCAATAAATTGGGACTTAATGTTATTGCAAGAATAATTTACATACAACAATTCAATAAACAAGAGCACATTGAAGACACCATTTGAAATTGTGACAAGAGAACAACCCAGAGGAGTAACAAAATTAAGAGATATCAGTATGAAGAATAAAAGGAGTGTGGAGGTAGAAGAATTTCTAGGATTCATGGAAACAATGCATACCCAAGTCAAGGAGCATTTGGAGAAAATTAACAATACCTACAAGGAGAAAGAAAATGAGAAGAGAAGACATAAGGAGTTTGCAATAGGAGAGGAAGTAATGGTATATCTAAGAAAAGATAGATTTCCAGTTGGGATATATAATAAGTTGAAGATGAAGAAATTTAGACCTTGCAAGATCATTAGGAAGTTTGATTCTGGAAATGATATGAAGTGTAACTACTAAAGGAATTTTGCATATCACCTATATTCAACATTGCAGACCTATAATAGTACCATGAAGGAGAGTCACCGAAGGATAGAGAAGTTGGTTTTCTAGACCAGATAGCACATCATTCGAAGGAAATTGAGGAAATTTTAGAAAATAGAGTTGGTCATAGTACCAAAGGAAGGAAATACAAGGAATATCTAGTCAGATGGAAGGGAAGATCGGAGGAAGATTGATCATGAATTTCTCAGGCTAAGGTAGACTGCTTTGGTTTTCCTCTAGCCCTTGGAAAGTGAGACACTCACTTTTCTTCAACCTTGAGTGTCTGATACAGGAGCATCACAGGTTTCAAGCAATCTTGCATCAACCAAAAATATTGTATTCATGTTTTCTTGCATTTTAGTAGCTTACTGTTAGGACCCGGTATCAGTATTTCATACTACATTATATGGCATTGTAACATTAGAGCTCATAGATCATAATATATGATCAGATTCATTGCAACATCTACATCATATATAGAATTCAAGTGTTTTGGAGATCCCAGTATGAAGATATCACTAACAAAATATTAGATGTAATTGGACAAAGAGCATTCACAAACCAGTCTTGGCTTTTCAAGTGTGCATACCTATTTCGTGTCTTGCGGAGCTCAGGAAACCATTTCATAAGGATGGACATTCATTGAGGAACCCTCATTCCAATCCACATCATGTTTCTCCAAGGATCAAAAGATAATCATATGTTTTGGTCAACCTCACACTTTCATCAACTTTGGGGTTTGAGACCTCTTGAGGCCAATGTGGACCTTTTCAGAGCTGGGAATTGATATATATATATATATATTATATATATAAGCATTGTATAGTTGCATTAGATTAGTGGTGATGATAGTAGGATATAGTGATAGAGAAGTAGGAAGATAAGGGCTTCGACCTGCATTTTATTTTTGGGCTTAGCACCATATCATTTTGTAATCTGTAAGTCGGAAGGCAAGGTATGTTGCCTGAGAATAATTGATCATTATCTATATATTCATGTGGGGTTTCTATTCTATTTTTTTATGTTTTTGTTGTGTTTACTCTTGCTACAAGGTTGGATAGTCCTATTCCTAGGCCCTCCATCGTTAATTGCACCACCTCCACAACATGGCTTACCAAGTCAATAAATATCTTTACACCATGTTGGACTTCTATGAGCATAAATTTTTCATGCAGTCAGATTCCATGGACCTATGGAGAAAGGACTCCAATTGGATGGGCTACATAGTAGTGGGTACACACAAGGAGAAAAATTGCCTTGGTAGGTGTGACATCATGGTGGCATGGGATGACATCGTCACACAACTAGAATGGATGGAGAATCTGCATGAAATTATTCACCCCATCAGTGACCTTGGATATTTCAAGAGCACTGCTATCAAGGTGGAGTTTGGATTTCTTAGTATTTATACATCTAATAATGACGCTACCTGCTATAACAAGCACAACACCTCAAAGAAAGTGATGGACGAGATACACTGCCTGGTGATGCTCTACATGAGGCATGGTGAGGAAGTGAGTTAATGTGCATGCAAATGACCTAACCCAAAGAGTTCCTATCACCATCTTCTCATTCCAAGCTCCATAGGTGGGTAGTAGTGCTTTCAAGGATACTCTAGAGGAGCTCGATGTGAAAGTCCTATGTGTTGTTGGCAGGCAAGATGTGGTGCCCAAAATGCCTGGAATTTTTTTCAACAAAGGAATGGAAAAATATGAAAACCTAGCGGGGCACATGTTGGAGTCTCTTCCCTGTTCATACAAACATGTAGGGTATAATTAGCATTGGATCTCAAGAAATTTGCATTCTTGAAGAATAACCCTGATCTTGTTGGGTGTCATAATTTGGAAGTGTACTTGCATTTTTTGGATCAGTTTGAGAGCTCGACTTCCCCATTCTAAGACAAAGCTCGATGTAATGTGGCCTTCATTAATAAGGCCTCTGATATGCTACATAAATAGTTGATGGTGTCAAATAATTGGCATCGATTGGAAAACAAAGGGTTGGTATGCAATTGCTATGGAAAGTGGGTACAACTCGAGTGAGATGCTGATGACGCACCCTCCTCACACAACATAGGCTTCTTCTCAAGATTATTTTGGATCATAAGGGTACACAAGTTCCAATAATACATTATTAATTTTAATTTATTGTTGGGGATAATTATTGGTTGTTGATTGATTGATTTATTTAGGGTATGTGCAGGATCATCATGGAAAAAATAGGCCCTTAAGTGGCAAAAAAATCAACAAAATTAGAGTTAGGCAACTTGAAATAAAAATTTGAATAAGTTATATATATTATTTCAAAAATATGTAAGAATAGAATCTGTAGCAAATTGAATGTAGTTTCTAAACTACTAAGCTTGTTTTAAAAAAAAATCTATTTGGTGAAAATTTGAAATTTCAATGTAGTAGTACTTAAATTTTAGGGAAAAAATAAGAAGTAGGTGTCTGTCTAACCACCCTAACCACAATAAAATGATAATTATTTTTTATAATATTTTAAAAAATAAGTAGAGGACTCATGTCCCGATGTGATACATATTTTTTTGTAACTTTTTTCCAAGTAAACAATTAATTATGAATTTTTTATTACAACTTTTAAAAAATATAAAAAACTTGTATGTCTGACCACCTTAACTTGGTCAAAACTTCATGAAATTGATTTTTTGTTTTTTTAATCCTATAGTATGTGAAACATAGAATGTGCTGCATGTTTTGGATTCAAAAAATGTGATACCATTTGAAAGCTATAGATGTTTTTCAATTAGTCTATCAATCAAGACTTTAATCATAATTTGAATAGGAAATGAATAATAATTACTTATTAAATTCAAAGTAAAGCATAATTTATATTGGTGGAAAACTAAGAATCTCCTTTAAAAACCCTTTTCGTTTCATCAATTTTGGGTTAAAAAAAAATTCACCACATACCCATCATATTGCCAATTTTGGCCCATCATGATCCTACACATACCCTTTATTTATTATTAAATAATGGTGGTCTTTATTGTCATATTTTTAAAGTAGTTTTGATCTTAGAAAATTAATCTTTTGTTAGGCTGAATGTGTGTCATTATTTGAGCTTCGAAAGCTATTTTTTTCCATCATCATCTAAAAAACACAGAGGCGCGACATTGTAAGGTAGTTCATTTTTTGGTAACTGATGATCAGAGGCAAGTAGGTCAGCATAGTAAAAATTTGTAGACAATCAATTCCACTTGCATTTAATTCATCTCCATCCCCTCAATAAAGTTTTCTAGCTTTGTTTTATCTATCCATGGTTATTATTGCAGGAGAAAGGATGCAAGACCATCGAATACATCTTGATCATTCATTCATGCATTTGCTGTGGATGGGAGTTGTGTTCCCTCTACATGGCATTTACTCTCATTCACCACCTTCTGCCTTCTTCATGAGTTTTCCCATGGATGGGAGTTGGTGTCAAATTCATTCATGGATTTAGTATGGATGGGAGTTGTGTACCCTCTGCATTACATTTTCTCTCGTTCACCGCCTTCTTCCTTCTTCATGGATTTACTTGTGGATGGGAGTTAGTGTCAAAAATATCTACCTTGTTCATGCATTTAAATTGTTGATAGAAACAAATCCTTGAGAGCATTTCTACAAAATCTTGAGGTAATTCATTTTCCATGGCTTCATCTTGTACATGCCCAGGTCAATTTCTCTCAGCCTCTACACGTACGCCTAAAAATTTCTTTTTGTTTTAACCCTAAATTAACTCTTTTGTTATCTCTTCCTGGGTCAATCTTTGTAATATTGCTCTCCACTTTCTCAGCTTTAGAAAGATCATAGTTTAATAGGTTTCTAATCTTATCATAAGGCATACAACCTACAAGAAACAACAAAGGTACTGTAAATCATTCCTATAAACATTGTTTTCATAGTTTGAACAGTTGGTAGTTTTTATCTTTTTGCTTTAGAAATAAGTCAAGTTTTTAAAGACATTAGGGTATTGAATTTATATAGCTCAAATTCAATTAATTTTTTCCCTCTTTTGGGGGTGACATAAATAAGAACAAGATTATAGGAAGAGCTTCTAGAAATTAAAAAAATGGATGTTCTAAAAGAACAAAATGCTTCTCTATATGAAATCACAATGACGTTTTTCTAGTGACATGTTACCCTCTTGTGCAATTGATATTTTATTTCATTACCAAAAATGAAAGATAAAAAAGAAAGTGTAGGCTTTTCCCGTGCTACTTTCCAATTAATTATATTTTCAAAAGGATCCTTTTTTTGTTTTTGTTAATTCTGTCAAGCTAAAATCAATCCAACTTCAGAAACAATAAAATCAACAAAAACTATATTGAGTATTATAATAAACACATAATCAACATGTTGCAGGCCCATCAATTTTCACATCATTGCAACCTCTTTGTTTTTTGAAAAATTTCCATGCTAAAACCCACGCAACAATGACCTGTTTATTGCAATTTTTTTATACAAAGTTCCCCACATATATTTTCCCTCTATTTATTGCTTTAACCCACACATTTTTGGCATGTTGCATATCCTAGTTTGTGGCATTAAATATCTAATCAAATGTTTCACTTAGCTTGTGCCAAGCGTAAGCCTTCCAACATCTGTAAAACCTTTATATTTGGAAATTTACCATATCCAATTCCATGCGCAACCTTTTCTATTTATCATTTCATTTGTTTTTCTATATAGATGCCTCATGAACATGGGAATTTTCTTGGGGAATTTTTTCAAACAATTTACCTTCCTCCTCTTCAAACAAACATTTTACAAGTCTTTCCTAAGATTTTGTTCTTTCACATATACATCATAAAGTTGAATATTTTAGAGCCCCCACCTTATTATTAAGGTTCTAATCTATGCTTTTTAAGTTTGTTTTACCTTTTTCTCCATCATAGCTAGGGTAGGTGAACTAAATAGATGTATATTTCCCCATTTCTTTTCTTTGCAAGTCCATAGCACCTTGTCAAAGCCCCTAATTCCTCTTGTGAAATACCACAAAGATTATTAAAAAAAAAAATCATTTATCCTAACAATTTTTTTCTCCAACAAAACTCACATAAAACAAAATATAAACAACCATGAAGTGTGTTATTTCCATCATTATCAAGAAAATGATAGGTGCATACATTGATTGTGAATTGGGAATTTTTTAATTCTATTGGCTACACATGCCACATGGGCACCAAAGTAAGGAGAAGAGCCATTCTATGTGATGACCAAATCAAACAAAGAACACAAACAATAAAAGCAAATCCTTAATACAAAAAATAAGAATAGAAATAATATGATTTAATTGAAGAAATTACCTATTAGAGGTGAGCTAATTCTAGTCCTGTAAGGGTTTACAATTTTCCTTCTTTTTCAAAGATCTCTAAGTGTTTACATGAATTTCAAAGCAATTTTTATGATGCCAAAACAAAGTGAATGCTCTACACCCAATATTATCTATACGAATATCACTTTTCAGTAGCTTTCACAATTTTCTCACCTCTTCAAAGATTATAGTGGAATAAAATATTTAAGTTGTTCGAAGTTTATAGTGAACCACATCATTCATCTTTAGGGCATTGTCCATATAAAAAAAAAATGCAATAGGGCAATGGTTGTTCTAGATTTGTACCTTTATATCAACGTTCAAACACTATGATATTAAAATATAACTCTAAGACTAGTCCAACTAGCGTCATTATAATTTCTCTCTTTTCATCTATGTACAACAATTTATAGTGAACCACATCATTAATCTTTAAGGCATCATCCCTCCAAAAAAAAAAAAATGAAATAGGGAAATGTGCTTGTAAAACTTGTATTATCTTTCATTTGTTGAATTGCAAACAAATAGGCACATTTGACAATCCAATTTGTCAATCCTTTGGGGTTACCATTCCAATAAAGGTATAAAATTTTACACTTACTATGCTTCTCACTATCACCTAAATGGCTTATCGATTGGTCTTAGGTATTATACAAATATATGCAAATAAAATATACCATATCCTTCTCTACTTGATCTTCCACACTCTTGGGTGTTCTCTGAAAACTTAGGCCATGTCAAGAAATGTGACACATGTACCATTTTCCTTTGGTTGTTTAAATTCACTCCAAGATTGGAATATACACTTGCAAATTCCAATAAATATTATAATCTATTTATCAACATTTTTTTTTCTAAATTTTGGTAGTAGGCACGTTTACTTTTTATGTGATTCTTTAGCATGTTCATGTCAAACTAAGTGATGTAATATTATTTGCATCTATGTTGTTAACTTTTTTATAATGTTATTTGTATTTCCATAGCTTTTATGGTAAATTGTATTTACTTTCAAGTTATTTTTTTTCTTGTTCATTATAATTTAATACTTATATAATATTTTACCTAACTCATCCTAGGAGATGGATAATACACTGAATACTATGCACATAGCCTATGTCCCTGTAGTTTCCCAACCCATGGTGGTAGAGTCTCATGCATCTACCAATGGACTAGACAACATTGGAATTGATGTTGCACATGATATCACTAAACAACTACAAAAACATTTTCCATAAATTCAAGGACATTTTCCAAACATCACCCTCAATAGAAGATGTGTACATTGAACAAATTTAGGAGACACTTACCTCATTCCAAAAGAGTAGCACTAAATTGGAGGGCCTTTTCAATTTCCTTAGAGAAATCTATTATGATCACCAATACCAAAATGATGGAACATCCTCTCTGGTACATGCATATTAGGTGTACCTACACAATATCTGATCATTTACTTTAACTTGTTGCTATACAACCTTTGTAAAAATACATATGTTTATAATCTTAGGCCAATTGAAAGGCCTATATTTTGATGCTATGTAGCTAACAAGTACATATACATGTACATAATATGTGCCCTCTTGCCTATACTACTCAATATGTATGTGTTCTTCAAATTACTATGTTCATTATCTAATGTTCCTAGCAGGGTCTCTACTTTTATGCTATGTAATATATAACCAAAAAAATAAAAAATTACTTGCTCTCTTCGAATTGATAATTGCATATCCTCTTAATATAATGCTATGATGTTGGAGTTAGTCCATACTTTTATTCTCTTAAAATTTACACTTGCATATCATTTCAATTAAATGTTATGCTATTACAATTTGATGAGTCTTAAATCATAGATCCCAACTTTCCCGTTAATATGGATATTTCACAAAAAATGATTATTATTTATGCTACCATAATAACAAACAAAAGACTGGCAAAAACCCTCGTAATATTAACTTATGGCATACAATGTTTTTCAAACTTCTCCTTAATGTTATATTTAGGAAAATTGTTTATCCCTTCTAGACATACTAAATGACCACTAACAATTTGTTGGTGTTATAATTCAAATAACCTACAAATGGGATAAAACCCAAAACATCCACCTTTTTGTTTCCTCCAACCCCAAGTAATTACTATTGTAACATTTCTTGAATGCCTAAATTCCCTACAATCACTTTTCTTGTAGGCTAGTCGATTCCAATGTCTCCCATTGTTATCATGTCTGCATTAACTACAAATTCCATTTTCGACATCCTTTCATGCATGCCTAATGTAGATACCTTTCTACAATTTGCATCTATCGACACCATTGAAAAACATCAAATTACACTTATCAAGTATTGTATACAACTATTGGATGGGATGCACACACATCCTACATTGCTACCCATCCAGTTCAATTAGCTTGTTTTGGAGGAGGTTTTAGTCAAATATTCCATTTTCCACCTCAAAGAATACATATACAAAAAAAATTCACAAATTCACGTATGTGCATAATTACCTTATATTTTTTAGTTCTTGTCATTTAAGCATGTACATTTCATTCACTTTCAAATTTTCCTTTTCATTATAGGGCTATCATAATTCATAGCTTGAAAATAATAACAAACAATGCATCAATGATTGAAGCTCCAACTACTATTCATCAAGCTACAATCTATATGCCCTCTAGCAGCACTTAAGGGACATTGAACACCACTCAAACTCCTAGTGCTTCACTCAATGAACCTACATCCTCAAGGGAAAAGAATTGGTCCATTAAGGTTCATTCCTTGACTAAAAGTCCAATTCATGAGTACAAAAATAGATGTAATGATGGAAAATTATTTGGTTTCAATTTCGTAGATAAAGAAAGGTCTAAGATACATGTAACCTAGTTTAATGAGCTTGTAGATAGGTTCTACTATGTGATTGAGTCCAATAGTACTTATGTCATCTCCAATGGCCACATCAAAGTCACAAAAATAAAATATAGTAGTAGTACAAACCCTTATGAAATATTCTTCCACAACTCCTCAACCATAAGTCCATCCACCTACATAAACTCCACTATACCCATGCAAAACTACCATATCAAAATTATTGAATCATTAATGTGATTACCTATTAATTCCATTGTAGATGTCATTGGTATTCTTCTATCTATCTCCCCTACATCAACAATATGCAAGAGGGATGGCACCGAAACAATAAAGTGTACAACTACAATCATGGACATGTCAAGTTGTACCATTGATATCATACTTTGGGGTAGCCATTGCCAAATCACTATGAAACAACTAGTCGACCTTCCCCTACAACCCAACCCACCAATTATTTTGATTAAAAGTTGTCAAATAACCTCATGGTCTGGAAAATTTATAGATACTATCTTTCCAACTACCATTTTAATCAATCCCAACTTGGTTGAAGCCTCAACATTACAAACATGGTATGCCACTGTAGGGATTTCCCATCCTTGCCTTTCCCTCTCAAAGAGCCATCTATCGACCTAGAAATTTGAAAATCTAATTCCTATTTCATGTATTGTGAAACCAAGCCCTCTTGACAAAAAAAATGTTTGTGTAAAGGCCACTACCAGAAAGCTCCACTTAGACAACTTCTATTACCTATCTTGCACTCATATGGGGGAAAGAAAAAAGTGTAAGAAAAAGGTTCTCTAGATTACCCCAAGTGCATTTAAATGCCCCAAGTGTTCTATGGAGATTTCTACATGTGATTTTATCTACATTCTCAAGATGTACTTGCAAGATGGTATAGGTCATCTTCTTAATGTGATCGCATTTGAAGATCCAGTGACAACGTTGTTAGGAATTTTCGCAGAAGATTTTCAACTCCTACTAGTAGAACCTAATGCTGCTAGCCAAATTTTAGACACAATTGTCAATTGCGAGCTTTTGCTAGCATTTACCATCCAAACAAATGATTTTAATGGTTGTAAAGCACAAAGAATTGTTATTACAGCTATTAAACGAGCTTAGATTTTCTATTGAACTCTTTTTAAGTACATTTGTTATGTCATGTGCAATTATGCATATTTGTAAGCATGACAAACAATTACTAAAAACTTATATGCATATTTTCATTCCACAATACGAAAAAAAATATCTACATATTTACATTTATACATGTTACATGCTTAATTTGCACATATAACTATTTTGTAAGCTTTTTCATTCTTGAATTGTAAACCACTATATTGTGTACGCATCTCTAAAATTTACTTTCACACCTTTTCTCATTAAATCACACCTCTACTTTCACTATATGAGCATCAATATTTAATGGTTTTGCTTTTTGAAGAATTATACTTCCATTTCTATTATCATACTTCCAATTATGTTGGAAAACATTCTATATATGTTCAATTTCATAGATCCATTTCACGTTTAAAACATGCACTACCAAAACAAACCATGTAAACAAACATTTATTTATTCCTAGATCTTGTTGTTTCCTAAGAATCATAAAGCTTTACTTCCAGTTGATGTTATTGCTTGTTGCTCAATTTATTTAGTTTTCACTTTATTTTTAATTATATCACTTTTCCATTTTATAAAATTTACTTCTCCAAGCTTTTATAATGTTATTCCCATTAATGTTGCACCTTTTATGAATAATTACAATGACATACAATCATGTTGTGTCCTAAGATTCCCAATGCTTTTCCTCCATTCGATGTTATTGCCTACATCTTGATGGATTTAGCTTTAATAATATTAATTTTCCTTGTTAGAAAAGTTACTTCTAATGTTGAGCCATTTATGTAAACTTACAAAAAATATTGAATGGATTTGGAAAATTCAAGATTGCATGTTAAATGAGGTCGTCGTAACCAACAACAATGCACCCACTACCATGTGAAAAAGGATGCCACAAATAGAATATGAGAAAGAGCACAAAGAATCATTGTTGGTGCCTCCACATATACACTCCCCTCCTATATTGACCCCTCCCATATCCATATGCCTCGAAGCTTTACTCAAACCCTTTTTTCTGCTAGAAATTCCTTTTGTTCTATGCAAGATAGACTTGCAAACATGTTGACTTGTCTATTCTGCATGGAACAATATCCCTGTATTAAAAAAAATAAAATTACATGGAATATCTACTTGTTACAGACATGGATTAGAAAAAATTCCCATCACTTCTCCAAATGGAATAATGTGGACCCTGGTGACCAACCTCTATGTTTAAAAAAAATAACTCAAGTTGAAGAGATGCTAATAGCAAGGGTTAGCCCAATCCTTCAAGTTACCTATTGAAAGGGAGGCCAACTAAAATATAGTGGGCACACTATTTTTTTCCCTCAAGATATTTCTATGATTGCTACCCACTTGCCTAGATGTGTAGACGAAATAAATATCCTATTGGTTAATAGAAAAAGAATTTTCCAACAAGACTATAGCTTCTACATGAGTAGAGGATGTGTGTATGAGGCACAACATTATAAAACCTTG
>VDFB02392167.1:0-29908 GCA_007258455.2 Sequoia sempervirens | reverse complement strand
AGAGAGCATAATTGTCAAGTTAATGACTTAGATTTTAGGTTTATGGGAAAAAAGGACATATGATTGAGTGAAAATACCTTTTTTTGTAAGTTATTTCATGTTGAATCAATGAGAAAACATGCTCCAAGAACCAGTGGGAGCAATATTTCCTCATATGGCCTATTTTTATCAATTTTTATGACAATTTTATAAAAAAAAACAACAAAGAACATATTGGTATGAATTTCTATAGTATATTTTCAAGTATATGATTACGTGAGAGGATAATGGAATGTCTTAAGGCTCAAATGAAATTTTTTTGAGGTGATTTTATTGATTTTTTCTCAAGTTATGATCAAAATAGTGCTCGCTACTCTGTTAAGAAACTAGGGTTTTGAGCAATAGAAAAAGTTCATATCTTTTTTTTGGTATGGTGAAAAATCATGAAATTTAATGAGAACCTCTATTAGGGTCTTGGTTAAGTTGTCACCAATTTTTAGCTCCATATCTATTGGTTTGCATGAGTTATTTAGGACTATTTTCTGGAAATCCCTACCAAAAAGACTATCATAACCCTAAAATAGCTATAGTTTGTTGAAAATTTGAATTTTTGGAGTTTTTCAAACAAGGTAAATGATTATGGAGGTTCTATAAGGCATGTTAAAGGTGGTAAAGAAATCAAAGGCATTAAAATTAAGTTTTTATATGTTAAGAGGCTAGGTTTTCCAAGGAAATAAGGGTTTAATGCCTAGGAATGAAAGGCTTATAGGTTAGATCACATGGACTAGTTGAAACCTTACTAAAAGTGAATACTTTATAGTTTTTAATGACTATTATAAGACCCTTTAAGGAATCAAGAATGATTTTTTTCATGTGACAAGTATTAATTTAGGTATAAATTGAGGGTTTACGAGCTAGTAGACCAGGGTATAACCTAAATTCCATAGAAGGGTCAATCAAACTTTTAGAAAGTTGTTTAAGTTTCTTTCTCTGCATCATTTTTGGCATCAAATCCTAGAAATATTTGGTAGTGAAAGTTGTCTAAGTTAACAATATTTTGTATAAGCTTGTGTGTGAAGGTATTGGGGTACCAAAAAACTAGGCTAGAGGAAAAGAAAGAAACCTAAGGTGAGGTATCACAAAGACAAGAAGATGCAGCCGCAAGACAAGAAATAAATCATTAAAAGGAAGGACAAGATGGAAGACAATAGGATAAGCCAAGTTGTAGAGTTTGATAAAGAAATCACAAAGTTGAAAGAGTTATTAAGCTTGTAGTGCAATAGTGTCTTGAGGAAGAATACAAAGTAAATGTTAGGCATTAGCCAATGAGAAAGAAGGTGAAGTGGCCTATAAAGGTGATTGTTCAAAATAGAAGAAAGCAAAGGATATCAATCTTGGAAGGTGAAGATGAACAAATTTTGGATATAAAAGAGTTGCTAAATGAGAAAGAAAAGAAATAGGTTGTAGTAGACGTACATTGTGATGTACTTAAAGATGATTTGTGGTCACAAGTTTTTGAGATAGAATAAGAGTGGAAGGTGAAGATTTCTAATGAAGGTATGAATACAAGTAGGATAGCTAAGGAAGACACAAGAAAATAAGCACATGGAGCTAATGAAGAGGAAAATTGGTCTCATGGTTCTTATCTAATGCATGCTGATGATAATGGTTGTATAGGTGCAAACCAAGGAGAGAATGAAAAGGATGAAGAAATGGAAAAAAATCATGAGGAATATGAAATAGAAATATAATTTTGGAGTCTTGCAATTGAGAAGAATATCATCAGGAGGAGGTACAAAAATAAAGCATGAAACAAAAGCGTGAAGACCAAGAAACATGGATCAAATCAAGCAAAGCATGGAGAGGATCAAGAGGAAGTTAGAGAATATCTAATAATGCAACACAATTGGAAGAAGATAAAGAAAAGTAGACCATAATTTGATATGGAACTCAAATTTATTTTCTTTGAGGAGTATGATGTAGGAGCATCACCTAAATGTTGTTCTTCAAGGTCCAAGAGACCTAGTTTATGTTTTAAGGACTATTTTTTTCTATGAGTCCTAGTGGTATGTCTATAAAATATCAAGAAATGGTCTTAGAAAACCAATATATAATCTTTTGTAATATTTTCTAGCCTAGGTGTGGTATAGGGTTAAAAGTTGCAAAAAAAGAGCATAATTGTCAAGTTAATGATGCAGACTTTAGATTTTTGAAAAAAGGACATATGAAGTGTAACTAATTTTTGGTAAGTTATTTCATGCTGAATCAATGAAAAAAAAATGCTCCTATAACTGGTGGGAGCAAGATTTCCTCATATACCCTATTTTTATCAATTTTTATGATAATTTTGTCAAAAAATAGAAAAGAATAGATTGGTACGACATTGTATGGAATAGTTTTAGGTATTTGATAATGTGAAATGATAATGGCATGTTTTAGGGTTCAAATACAATTTTTTTGAGGTGATTTCATTGAGTTTTTCTCAAGTTATGATCAAAATAGTGCTTGTTGCTTTGTTTAGAAACTAAAGTTTTTCAGCAACAAAAAAAGTTCATATATTTTTGTTTGGTATAGTAAAAAATCATGAAATTTTGTGAGAACCTCTGTTAGGGTCTTGGTTAATTCCTCACCAATTTTGGGCACCATATCTATTGGTTTTCATGAGTTATATAGGACTATTTGTTGGAAATCCCTACCAAAAAGACTACCATAACCCTAGAATAGCTAGAGTTTGTTGAAAATTCAAATTTCTTGAGTCTTTCAAATAAGATAAAGGTTTGTGGAGGTTATATAAGGCATGTTAAAGGTGTTCAAGCAATAAAAGGCATCAAAAGTAAGTTTTTTTATGTTAAGAGGCTAGGTTTTCCAAGGAAATAAGGGTTTAAAGCTTAGGAATGAAAGGCTTATAGGTCAACTTACAAGGAATAGTTGAAACCTTACTAAAAGTGAATCTTTAATAGTTTTTAATGACTATTATAAGATCCTTTAAGGCATCAAGAATGAGTGTTGTCATGAAAAGTAACAATTTGGGTCTAAATTGAGGGTTTAAGGGCTAGTAGAAGAAGGTATCACCTAACTTCCATAGAAGGGTCAGTCAAACTTTTGGAAAGTTGTTGTTTAAGTTTCTTTCTCTATATCACATGAGAATAATATTTGTTTCTCTTCTCCTACCTAGAAATAAATTATTGAACAAGATGATGCAATCATTGATAAGCAAGAAAATAATAATTGTTCTTCTCTAGATACCTCCCCTACTTGTGATGATGATATCTTAGAAGACCGATCCATTGACTATCCTAAAAAAAAAAATTGTTCCTCTCATAAAACCTCTCATACTAGGTAAGATATCATATTTCAATTATATGATAGCATTGATACATTTCTTTCAAACAATAGTAATGTGGCTTCCTTAGATGAAGATGATAAGGTGACATTAGACTTCCCCTTGCTAGAATATCATCAAAATGATAGATCTCCCTTGATTATTATAGCTCCTACAATTCCTTTAATTATTGGGCCTTCCAAGTCATCTCCTAAGCCACTTCTTATCAAAGGAGCACCACAACACCAACAAAAACCTTCTAGACATATCTTAAATTTTGTAAGACAACTCACTAGTAACAATATTTCACAACAACCAAGTTATAACACTATTGATCATACATATAACACTCAAAAAATTTGGCAACCAATACAAACTCCAACATCCATTATAATTACCTCAACCATATCTCCCACTTGCACCTAATATCTCACATCGTAGTGGTAAAGAATATGAACTTGTAGAATAACTTCACAACACTCTCGCTATGATATCCTAGTGGGATTTGATTCAAGCATCACCTAATTATCATATCATGCTTCAAAATTCCTTTCAAGAAGTTTTTATTTCTCCTAGTGTGTAACCAAATGATGTAGCAGCCTTAATTCAAGGTATAAACTTGGTCAACTTAGACATTACATTTCATTAAGATGAGTTACCTCCATTGGAAATAGAAAAAAAATGATGTTTTGACAATAGTGGCTAGTATTAACAATAATAGTACTAATTTTGGAATTAAATGTACTCTCATTGATAATGGTTTGACACTCAATATTTGTATTGCAGGCCTTCTTGATAAGATTAGAGTGGAAAAGAGTCAAATTCAACTAGATTATTTATCTATCTGTGGATTTGACAATGTGGGGAAACAATTGCTTGGTGTGATAACATAACCTATTAAAGCCAGTAAGGTTACATTACAAACTCATATCCATATCATTCCTAATGATATCTCATATAATCTTCTCCTAGGTAGACCTTGGATTCATGCAATGAATGTAGTTCCTTCAATGATACATCATCTATTGAAGTACGTTTACAACAACAAGGTTTACACAATCAAAGTTGACCTACAATCAGAAAATTATTTGCAAACTAAAACAAGAATGAAAAATCCTCTTACAAGATTGACACTGGCTACAAAAGTGGAAATGATACAAGAAGTAGAAGAGGAAACAATCACAAAACTATTGGATGATGAGTGGGGTTCATTAGATTTTACACCTACATTCATGGGAGAATACATGATTACACACAAATTAGGAAAAGAGAGAATCTGACATAATATCCACAGAAGTTGAGTCATCAAAAGTATGTGAATCCCCAACTTTTAGAAAAGAAGAGGAAAACACAAATTATACATCCACATATCATGAGTGTGATCATGAGAAACCATCAAATCTAAAAGAAATGGAAAAAAATTATGGAAGAGGTTATGAGCTTTTGAAACAATTGGGTTATAATGGAAAAGGATATTGGATAAGAGAACAAGGTATCCATGTCCCTATAGAGCCTCACACACAAGAAATAATTAGTGGTCTTGGTTATTGTCCTTTGAAAGAAACAAAAGAATCAAAGATACCTTCGCTTAATATTAATGTCATCACACAAAATACTCCTAGGATATCTTCAAACACATGTCTTAGTAATGATTGGGGTTATTAGATTTTACACCCTCCTTCAAAGGAGAGTAAAAAATCTCACAATCTAAACCTATAGATTTGTGTGTATGTATGACCCCTTGTAGTAAGAAAGAAATATATTTTTCTATTGATCAAGAGACTACCTTGTTGAGGCTTCTCCAAGCCCACTCGGTATCTCTCCTCCAATAAAATGAAAGGAATTTTACAACAAAAGTTCATTTTGTTCATATAATCAGGTACATAGTCATTCAACTAATGAACTTAAGGCTTTGAGAGATTAAATTTAACATCTTAAGGATTGTGGTGCTCTTCCTCGTGTCGATGCACCTATTTCCTCTAATTGATCATTATTTTAATCCTATCACATTTATCCTCACTATGTGGTATTAGTAGCTTTATGTGTCTTGCTCATTGTCATCATGGTGGTACAATATTGAAGTTGATTCTCTTCCTTGCTTCTCCTCCATTCTTCTTGAATTTTCCAGTTTTCCCTCAGCTTTCAAGTGTTCGAATACCTGCAAGTGATCATGACAAGATAGAAATAATTTTGGAGAAAATGTGGTTGTAAAGCCAAAATAAAAGAGACAACCCTCTTTTATAGAAAAAAATCTCAAATGGACAAATGAGATCAAAAGTATAGAAGATGCAAAGATAAATGGTTGAGGTTTCATGCACCACAAAGTAGTGGGCTAGGGATGGCTAAGGATAGATGATCAAGATTGAAAGAAGACCAGAGGGAATCAATGGTCAAGATTCAAATGAAAAAGTGGAGGGAAAGTAGTGGAGGAATCAAATAATAATTTTTAATTCATGGAGAAGCATGTGAAGGAATAAATAATCATTTAGATAATTTATTTGGAAGAAAAGGGAAAATGGGCAATTAATTAAATGATTATTGTGTAACCATTTAATTAAAATACAAGAAATAGGAAAGAGACATTAAATAATTAATTTGGATAAATTATTTAATAATAGATAGAAAAGGCTAAGTGAATAGCTAAATAATTAGAATAATTATTTAACTATAGACGAAAGCTAAAGAGTGAATAATTAAATAAATGATGATTTATTTAATTATAGACATAAATATTTTTTTTTTAGGAAAAAGGTATGTAAACCTATATATATATTATATAGAATAAAATATTTACATATTTCAAAATCCCAAGTTCAGAAAGTTGATATAGATCATACTAAATATCCAAAATCTAGCCTACTAACCCTAGAATTTCTACTTTAAAGTTCATACAATTCATTTGATACTAGAATTACACAGATTATAATAACCTAGAAAAAATCCAGTAGACTCCATAATCCCCAAAAAAATGCAGATACAAATCTCCAACAAAATACATATACTATTCTTCCATGAAGTCACCATGCATTGCGTTTTCATCCTGGATCTCTAAACCCTCTGTCAGCTAAAAAGCTCTCTCATAAACACTTCGAGCTCTAACCAGTACTCTGGGAAATTGCATTCCTCGATCTAGCCATGCATGAGCGACAATAGCATTCCCATGAAGACTGCTCATCGGTGGTGTTTTGTGAATGGATTGTGCTCGTTCCTCTACAGGAGTCAATAAATTAACTCTTAGTTGTAGATCCAGCTGGAAGCCACTACACGATGGGTGAGGAACATGTTATCTAAGGAGATTAAGGGCATAGTATCTATCCTTTATGTCCACTTTCATTATAGTATAAACACCTCTATAATTTCTCCTCAAAACCTGCAACAAAATATTGTCATTTTTATGTTGTAAAGCCAACTTAATTGCATCATAGATTTCTTCAAAGCCTTGATGGTGTTGCACAAACTCCCTAGGAAATAACCCTCCAATAGATAAATGTTAGTGATGTAATTAGATAAATATTTAATTAATCAAAAGAAGAATAAAGAAGGGAAGATAAATTAATTAAATAATTAAAATTATTTAATTAATAGAAGTGATTAAAGAGAAATAATTAAATAATTAAAATTATTTAATTAAACAGGGGAGAAGAGAGAATGATGTGGAAAAAATTTATCCATAGACCAAGACATTTTTCAGTGTCTACATTTTGACCCTCTTTGACATAATGTGATTTGACTGTTGTGTCAAAGAATAAATAAGAAAATCAGGTTCAGATCATGCCCAACATGTCCCAGTGAAGATGGGGTAGACCTATGCCCCCTCATTTTTTTTTTCAAATTTTCAAAAAATTTGAGAACTTATTTTGAAAAGCCATTTTGATACACTGATAGCAAAAGAATTCAGCTTACGGACATTCAAGATGTTCAATTAGGTTTTGGACTCAACATTTGACATATTAGATTAGTGTGTATGATTGATTTTGGTTCACATATTAGACACTAAGACATGTATAATTTTTACTGAGCCCATGAGCTCCATTTTTGAGATTCATCCTAATATTGTACTATGACACTGATTATATATATATATATATGCAAGATACATGATTTTGGTGGTAACTATGTGATGTGTCATTTATTATGCATGTTTCTATATGATGAATGATGATATGATGGTATTATGCATTTAAATGATTATGGAATGATTCTATATGATTATGACATGCATTATGAATGATAATTTATGCTCATGTATGATTTTCTATCTTACGATGTATGAATGTGTGCACTTGATCTGTATTGCTATGATGGATTTCAAATGTATACAATTTATTGTTATGCCTATGCATTCTATATGCGAGATGGTTCTATATAATTATGATGCTTATGTGGATGAACATGTGATGCATGCTTTACGATGTTATGGATACTTCATGTTTATCAAATGATGTAATATGGATACATATGATGTATGCAAATGTAATGATATGGATAATGGATATGTGTTATGGATATGCACCTAAACTGTGATGATTCGTATAATTTATTTTCTATATGCAAATGTGATGTGATAAGAAATTAGATGTATGTAATGGGATGCATGCTAATGGTTCATGAATGGAGGATGATATTATGTGACTACGACATGCAATGCTTATATGGATACATATATGATTCTTTATGATGAGATGTCTATATTTTTGTATTTTCAAATGCAATATGGATGGCATAACATCTTTATGATGATGCCTATGATGCCTCTAACATGATTATGCATGTAGGGTATTATTGTGTGTCATGGGATGCCATCGGGATGATTGTAGAACAGAAGGAGCGTGAGTGTAGAGAAGATAGATGTTAGTGCAGAAAAGATGGATGTTAGTGCGGAGTTAGTCAAATGACAAGGGATTTGATATTCTTTCTTAATAGATGCTAGAATTGCATGTTTATCATCATTGGGTGGTAAAATTATACAAAATGGATGAGAAAAACTATGGTATGACATAGACCAAGGTGTTCAATGTTATTCCTTTGCAGAAGTAGACACTCAACAGACAAGGAATGCCCTGACTCATCCTAAGGACACAATTTATCCAATCTTTTTGTGAAGACAAACCATAGAAAATAATCAAAAGAAAAGAAGGTCATGATCCATCATTACTTTTCTAAATCCTTCTTGGGACATCCTCAAGGTGGCTAGTAACATGACCAAAGACAAATAAAAAAGATAAGACCAACTAGACCAACAAAGTCAACAACCACTTAGATTAGTTACTAGAATTTATTTGTTGATGGGATTGATAAGGTTGATTGACAAGTTTAATTGATAAATTGACTTGATTGATTAGGTGACAAGTGTGATTGATTGATAAGGTTAACTGATTATTTGATTAGATAGATTGATTGAAAAGATTGATTGAATGACCAAGATTGGTTGTTTTACTGAATCGATTGACTAGATTACTTGACCCATAGGATTGACCAATTAACAAGATTGATTGATTAATTGTCCAAATTGACTGATTAATAGAATTTTCCAATTGAAAAGATTGAATGACCATGCCTAGTTTCAAGAAAGACATAATGTATAAGGAAAATGACAAGGTTTACAATTGACTAATGTCCCAATTCAAGGACACATCCTAAAGAGGATAAACTGATAAGACCATGGACCTGATTAGGCAATTGACCGGTTTGGATTAAAGACCAGTTGAATAGTTGATCCATTGATTTGAGATTTGGTTTGGATATTTTTTTTCTTATGTCTGAAGTGTTGACCTTAGCAAGGGACAACTTATTATAGGACTAAGGACGATAGACCAAGAAGGACCCAACAAACCCTAAAGGACCGACCTAGTGCCTTGGCGGCTCATCAAAAGATGGCCCTACCTACATTATACATGCAGAGATGTCGTAGTTAGACCGACTTGGACCAAAAATGACTTATTATTATGACACAAATCATGATTGGTTCAACTCAACAAAACCTTAAGGGACTGACCTAGTGCCTCGGGGGCTCATCGAAAGATGGCCTTGCCTATGTAGAAATATGCAGAGACAACATAGTTCGACTAGACTTGGACTACCACCTCTGACTCCGACTTTGACTTTGTTTTTGGAAATTTGATGTTTTACCATTTTTTTTGGATTTTGATGTTTTATGATTTTTTTGGATTTTTGATGTTTTATGTTTTTTTTGGATTTTTGATGTTTTATGATTTTTTGGATTTTGATGTTTTATGATTTTTTTTTTTTATGTTTTATGATTTTTGTTTTGATGTTTTTATGATTTTTTGGATTTGATGTTTTTTTATGAAGTTTTTTTATGTTTTATGATTTTTTGAATTTGATTTTATGATTTTTTTTTATTTTTGATGTTTTATGATTTTTTTTTTGATGTTTTATGATTTTTTGGTTTTTTTTAAAAGTTGATGTGGGATTGACATAGGTGTTAAGTATATTTTTTTAGATGATGGGTGCTAATATTAGTTCTTGATTATGATTTTTAGATTTTGATGTTTTATGATTTTTTTGGATTTTTTAAGGTTTTAAAAGTTGATACCATGTGTAGGATCCCATAAAGACATAGGTCAAGGGAATTTCCCCCAGTCAGGTATAGAACCAACTTATTGTGTGCAAGGGGATTGATGGATGCCAAGGATGGTCATGATGGGTAAAGGAAGCTAAATGCCAATGGTTCTTAAATTGTGAAAAAGAAGACAAAGCTTTATTATGATAAGTGAAGGATGGATGAATGGAGGTGAGAAACTAGATAGAATGATGGTAGACAATAGAGTAGAGACTGACCACACATAGCGCCTGCTTGCTAGGTTTTCACGATGGCACTTATCCAAAGAGCCACTGAAGTGGTTTTCACTATTAGACGAATTATTTCTCTTTACTATTTTTTTAATTTTGTTTTGTCACCAAGACACCTACTTGCCAAGCTTTCATTTGGGTGACTATTTTTTTGATTTTTTGATTTTTTTGTTGTATTTTTGACTTTTTTGATTTTTTTGTATTTTTTGACTTATTTATTTTTTTTTGTATTTTTTTACTTTTGGAAACAGATTCTCTAGAGGCTAAGTGTAATATTTGCGAAAGTGCATGTTATTGATAGGATTAGGCAATGGTTCACCTTTAGGAGTAGAAAGTTGATAAGCACCAAATTCATATGTTGTGATGATGTAGGGATCCAACCAATTGGGCACATATTTGGATGACCATGCTAGATGAAAGGATCTGGTTTGAATGAAAGTTTTGGATGATGGATGTGAAGGATGACTAATGTGGTAGGTAAAGGGGGATAGGGAATGATTCTTAACGTGCACACTACATGGATCGCCAGGCTTCACATGAAAAGGAGTTAGGGTAACCAATGAGTTATAGTACATGAAGGGGTCATCGTCAAAGGTACATCAAAGAACATCACCAAGGGAGATGGAATGATATGATAAGTGAGAAGATATGGATGGATGTGGAAGAGTGTATGGATTGGGTGAAAAGGATGAAAATGGAGACTTTCCATATCAATAAGCTATTCTTTTGATATTTTACTTTGATAGATGCCTCTAATTATTTTTGATGAAGATACATAACTGGAGAACATTTCTTTCTTAATTTAATTATTTTGATATATGCCCCCAATTATTTTGTATGAAGAAGCATATTTTTCTTACTTTCATTCTTGACTTTTATTTGTATCTTTGACTTGTCCAATAGCTTTTGATTTTTACTAAAGGGCTTTTCTTGATCTTTCTTTCTTTGCATTCTTTCTTTTGATTTTGTATCTTCATTTTATAAAAGGAACTTTCATCTTTGATTCTTGAGGTATATCCTTTTTATTTTCTTGAGGTGACACTTGTTGATCCATTTTTATGAGGTGGATTAACATGGGTGGGGCAAATAAGTTAGATGAGATGGTAGGAATGTGTGATTCATGAAAAATATCAACATTGCACTCAATAGATTCTTTAGGACTATCATTTTTGGTACTATTAACATTAAAGGAAGCTTGCACATCCTTAACAAGTTGGAAAAAAGACTTTGTAGAGACAAGAGTAGGGGATGCATACCCTAACTCTAGATGGTCAAAATGGAAGGGTGATTATTTAGAAAATGGAGTGGAATGAAAAGAATCATGAGATGGATAAGGATGATATTAAACATCCTCAATAGGATCATGGGAGGATATGGTAAAGATAGAGGTATCATCAGGATCCCAAAAGGTCTCGATCCAAGAATGGCCATCTAAAGCTAACTTAACATTGTTCTCAAGAGTCTAGATATCCTTAGCAACATTAAAATTTTCTCTTGTAGGCGGTGTCTCAACACAAAATTAATTATCCATACAATACTCTCCACATCCCATGTCATAGATCTGAAGGTGTAGTGAATGTAGTGGATGATTTGACAAAGGAAGATGGATCAATGTATTATGATGAAGCAGAAGATGAAGCTTCTTGATTAACATGAACTTGAAATTCAGTGGTCCCTCTCAAATTTTTTCAGTATTGGGAAGGATCAGGATCACTTGGTATGGTAATTTTGGTGCCATTGTGGGGAAACTTCAGGCATTGATGATAAGTAGGCGGTATATCTCTCATGGCATGAATCCATGGGTGGCCAAGGAGAATATTATAGGGAAAGTCCAAATCCAAGACATGGAACATTGTATTCTGAATAGTGGGGCCAACCCTTATGGGAAGTGTGATTACTCCTCCAGATGAGCACTCAACATCATCATAAGCCTTGATAACAATTGTCTTAGTTCTATCTATGTAAGCCTTAGAGAATCCCAATATTGTAACCAATTTTAGGGTGCATATTTTTAGACCTTCTCCACTGTTTACCAATACATTTATGATTTTATGTTTATTTATGTAGACTTCAAGGTGTAGGGGATCATTATGATTTGGATTTTTTGTGAAAAGATCTTGTTCGAAAAAGGTGACATGGTGTGGTGTAGCTAGGTATCCAACCATGGCCTAAAATTGGTTGACATTTAGGTTTGAAGGTATTGATGTATCTTGCAAGGCTTTGTCTAGAATGACCCTATGCTTTGGGGAAATGCAAAGCAATTCAAGAATAGATATCTGTGTGGGCATCTTTCCTAGATGATCCAAGAGGTTATACTAACTTTTCGATTGTGGATTAGAGATAGGCCCTTGAAGGGTCACCTTAGCTCTGTAGGTGGTACTGAAAAATTCTAAACTTTTATTAATGGTGATGGTAGCAACATGATTAAATCAAGGGATCGAATGTGATTAATGGTATAGTCATGTGCAACATGGGTATAATTAACATTATTATTTTTTCCTAAACTAGAGACCCTTTTTTTCCCATGGTATTGTAAGGGAGTTTTGAATATGGTGTGATATACATTGGTTTTACCTTGTGAATTATCCATTGATATGTCTCCTTGTTCAATGGATCTTGAATATGGTTTTTGAGTGTCCAACATGATGATGTTTTGTGTCCTTTTCCATTTCGGCTCATATGTTTTAATGTGAGCAAGCTAAATAATGGTTGATTGCAAAAGTTTCTTTAAAACCAACTTAGTGGACTCCCCTAAGGGTGTGTATGTTCTTTTAGTGCATGGAGGTCCCTTGCATTGTTGGTTGTTCTAGACCACATTCAATGTCTAATCATGGTTGGGTGTTATGTTTGATGTAGATGGACCTTTAAGATTAAGGGTGGGGTTACCTTGATTTACCACTTTATCATCCACAACTCCATCATTGGTGACATTCATATTTAAAATCCAAAATCTACCTTTGTCACTAGGAGCATTAGGGGTTTCTTTGAAGATTTTTACTAATATTTTTTCCACAAGAGCCTTCTCAATAAATACTCCTTTTTCAATGACATCTTCAAAGGTAGTGCAACATTAAATTTGGAGTTGAATCATCATTTCTATGTTGAGGCTTTCTATAAAAATAGTGACCAATTGTTTCTTCGGTTTGTGACAAGGAAATATATTAGCCATGTTGTTCCATCTTTGATAAAATGATGTAAGTGATTCTCCCTCTTTTCTCTTGTTAGTGCACAATGTTGCTAGGTTTGTGTCACTTTCTATGTTGTATGAAAAGTGATTAATGAATCTGTTAGCCAATTCACCCCATGTTTGTATTCTAGGAGGAAGGTGTGTAAAACATTCTAGAGCCATCCCTGAAAGTCTTCAAGGAAATAATCTCATCGAATATGTGGTCTCATAAGCAATGTCCATACATGTGTTAAACTCTCATAGTCTTCTACTGGATCTCCTTTCCCTTTGTACTTGTTAAAATTTGGAGCAGTAAAATGTGGGAGGAAAGGTGTCATGTATAAGTATTTTTTGAAAGGGTAAGGACACAATTCCTCCATAAACTGTCTTCTTATTTTTCCTCAATTGTATGTTTTCCATCTGTTGTTGTATCACTTGCATTTGTGCATTAAGGTGTCCATTGGAGATGGTTTCATGTTGAATTTCCTTGCATAAGGGGATCAACATTAATGTTGGGAGTGTTGAGGTGATTATATGATGAATTTGGCCCCAATGTTTGATTTAAATTCACATTTTGTTGCAAAGGATTCATATTTCCTCATTGAAAAAGAGGTGTAAATATGGCATTGGTATTATTTTGATTGTGTGACATGAAATGTTGTTATGATGGAAGGGGATTGGTGTTCAAATTTGTTCCAAAAGTCATGTTGGTATTTGGTGTAGCATTGATTGTTTGTGTTGGCACCTTAGGTGTAACAATGTAAATTTTTCTTGGCTTGTTTGGTGGATTTTGACTTGCATTGATTAAGGGTGTATTGCTTTGTTACCAAATTGATTTGTAAATGTTGCATTCATAGGATTGGAAGATGAGCTAACAAATGTGAATATTGAACCTTGGGACATGGTATGTGTTCTCTTAGCTCCAAATATTGGTGGATTGGGAATATATGTAGTTTTTACAATGTGTTGTGGCCCTAATGGGTAGACATGTGAATATTTATTGTGAAATGGGTTGACATTATGTGAATGTGTATTGACTTGGACCTTGAGTTTGTGATTGTGTTGGTCCCTCTATAATTGTGGAAGTATCAAAATAAGAGGGGAGTTTAGCACCTTTTTTATCAAGTGCAAGAAAGTACTTGTTGGAGTATGTGCTAACAAGCTCATCCAAAATTCGTATTATTCTTGGATCTTAGACAACATGTTCAATTTATTTTGGGGTCAAACATTTGGTGACATTAGTTAACGTGAGACTAGAAAATGGATTTGATGTTTCTCTTTGTGGTGTTTGAGGTGGATTTAAATTTGACCCAAGGTTTTTTTCCTTTGTGGAACTAAAAAGAGAATCATTTGAATAGTCCATGTCCTTTCTTTTTCCTCATGACCTTGTTTCAACCATGTAAGACTTGCAATATAAGGAATGATAACGCAAGGTGAGATACGAGAGTAAGATATAATATTTGTATTTTTTTAGATTTTTGAGGATATAATGATGGAAAATGTTAATGCACCAAAGACTAAGATTTGAGATGTAATAATGATAATGACCCTATGACCAAAGGATGTGATATGCAATAAGATCAAATGAGATTATGACTATGTTGATATGAAACTAGGATTAAGGAATGCTAAATGAAACTAAGGGTATGCACCTTTGGACCTAAGAAAATGTTTCCAACCAAGCTATGATAGTCTAATATAATAAACCAAATTGTTATGAACTTAAAAGGAAAAAAAATGTTGATGAGATGATGTTTTGAAAAGGTGAGTCTAAACTAAGACATAAGTTTGAGACCCAATGATGATGACGATTGACTGATAGAAAAGAGGAGGTCAAAGACAATCTAAGAATGTAACAATGGGCTGATCAAGGACATGGTAGGTTTCCTAATCTACAATTTGAGAGGTACAAATGACCTAGAATTCCATAAGGTTAAGCAAGTAATGAAATTTTCCTAATCCAAAGCAATGCAACCTAAATGAATGTGGTGAAATGGACTGCAATTCTATGATCAAAGAACAATGTCACTGTAATAATATGTCTAAGACTAAGATTGGACAAATATTTTCCCTAAATTTTATGTTTCAGCAATTGTGGCTCACTGTATAGCAAATGTGGTGCATATTTTCACAGTTGCGGTGTACTATCACTGGAAAATGCAACTCACAACTTTTTGTTGCAAATTTGATGTTTTGGAATGGTTTTCATTTTGATTTTTTTTGGAAAAATGATTTCAAACATAGTAGACACTTTAAAAACATATTTTTGGCTATTGAATTGTGAAATCCCTATACAAATATGTGTATGTTCAAGGGTTATTCACCCCATTTTCTACTCATATAGCACAATCGAAAACACATCAAGCACTTCCTATCCCTCAGGTCAATGGCCAATGGTATCACTTTCAAGCCCAAAACTTGAAATATCCTTTGATGCAATTGTAGGGACACCTTCAAGGGGTGTATTCACTCTTGTCTTTGTAAGAGAGGAAAACTAGGGGTCTCTAGGACTGGAAGGATGACCCAATCACCCTCTCCCCAGAAAGCTGCAAGTAAACAAGTAGCTTATACTAGGTCATGGATTTTTGTCTCATCTCAAGGGATCCATATGGTGAGTAACATTAGGGTGTGGTGTTACACCCTTGCACTAAAAGTGACACCAAATAATCTCAATCAAAAGGGTGGCTATTAAAAAGGTGTCTAGTCACAACTCGAGGACTTACTACCTTGCAAGCATCCAACAAGCTACATAACACTTTAACCAACCTTACTAGGGAACTATAATAAAATACCTCACATGTGTATGGGTAGCTTCCACTTTTAGATCGACATTGTATGATGAAGGCTAACAATAGTGTGGACTTCGATTTTTTCTTATCCTTTTATATAGCAGCCCGAGGGAAAAACCACTTTGGGTCAGCAAAGAGTTCTCCATTATGATGTGTCTCAATTGGTAGGGTCTACCACAAAATAAAAATAAGATGTAGTGATTTCTCTTACACCCAAGATCACACAAAGTGTAAGGGGAGAGGATACGTTTACTACACCTATGGGTTCTATAACACAAAATTTGTTCAAGTGCACCAAGCACAGAAAACAATGATTAATTTTAAACCCCAAACCAAAATGTGCCTAATTAACATGAAATAAAAAAAAAGATGAAATTTGTGGTTCCTTTTAAGTCAAAATGAAATGTGAAAATGCAAGTTATTCATTTTAACCCAAATGAAGTGTGAAAATGCAAGTTGTTCGTTTTAACCCAAATGAAGTGTGAAAATGCAACAAGTTGTTCTTTTTAACCCAAATGAGTTTGAATATGCAATTTTTTTTCCTTTTTACTCCAAATGAGTGTGAAGATGCAATTTGTTGTTCTTTATAGTCCAAATGAGTGTGAAGATGCAATTCCTTATTCTTTTTAACCCAAATGAGTGTGACGATGCAATTTGTTGTTCTTTTTAACCCAAATGAGTGTGAAGATGCAATTTGTTGTTCTTTTTAACCCAAATGAGTGTGAAGATTCCTTTTTTGTTCTTTTTAATCCAAATGAGTATGAAGATGCAATTTGTTGTTCTTTTTAGCCCAAATGAGATGCACCTAACTAACAAAAGATATTGGTTTATTTTAAGCCCAAAATAGAAATGTTCCTATCTTAAAAAAAAAAAAACCCTGCAAAATATATATTAGTATTTTTCAAGGAAAATGTCTCCTTCCAAATGTAAGCCATGCGTTGCAAACAGAGAATTAGTAACAAAAAAAAAACCTTTAATGATAACAAAAAATTAAAAATAGAGACAAATTTTTCCAAATCTTAATGAAATTGAAATCTGTAAAATGCTATGGAAAGCTAAGACTCATACCTACAAAACCCAAAAACCTTTCTGCAAAATTTTGCACGAAAAAAATTGTTATAGATGAAAGAAAACACAAGTTTTAAGAGGTCAACAACTGAATTGAAAAAAAGAGCAATGAAATTAAAACAACAATAACTCTCTTGAATTTGAACAAGATTTAAAACTATAAAATGTTGTAGAAAGATAATGATTAGACCTACAAAATTTGACATGCAATTTTTTTCATAATTAAGAGAATATCGTGAATTTTAAGTGGGTTTTTGCACTCTAATTTGTAAAAATTCCTTACAAACAATCAGAAGACTATTTCACATCAGGTTCAACAATGTAATATCAGATTAAAATTCATGAATAAAGGAAAAGATCAAGTAGCAACCATAACTACCTAAAATCTAATCCCAAATCCCAATCTAAAACAAGAAAGCACAAAAAATATGGAAAGAAAGACAAAATAAGAAAACTAATATAAACTCTCCATATTAAATTTGATTCTCTTCCTTGATTCTCCTCCATTCTTCCTAAATTTGTAAGTTTGCAATCATTTTTGAAGTGTTTGAATACCTATAAGTGACAATGACAAGATAGAAATAATTTTGGAGAAAATGTGGTTGCAAAGCCAAAATGAAAGAGACAACCTTCTTTTATAGAAAAAATTCTCAAATGGAAAGACAAGATTGAAATTCTAGAAGATGCCAAGATCAACGGTTGAAGTTTCATGCACCACAAAGTTGTGGGCTAGGGACAACTAAGGATATACAGTCAAGATTGAAAGAAGATAAGAGGGAATCAACAGTCAAGATTCAAATGAGAAAGTGGAGGGAAAGTAGTGGAGGAATCAAATAATAATTTTTAATTCATGGAGAAACATGTGAGGGAATTAATAATCATTTAATTATTTATTTGGAAGAAAAGGGAAAATGGGCATTTAATTAAATGATTATTGTGCAACCATTTAATTAAAATAGAAGAAATTGGAAAGAGACATTAAATATTTAATTTAGATAAATTATTTAATAATAGATAGAAAAGGCTAAGTGAATAGCTAAATAATTAGAATAATTATTTAACTATAGACAAAAGGTGAAGAGTGAATACTTAAATAAATGATGATTTATTTAATTATAGAGAGAAATGCTAGTGGTGTAATTAAATAAATATTAATTTATTTAATTAAGCAAAAGCAGAATAAAGAAGGGAAGATGAATTAATTAAATAATTAAAATTATTTAATTAAATGAGGAAGAAGAGAGAATGATGCGAAAAAATGTTGTTCACAGATCAAGGCGTTTTTCAATGTCTATAGTATTATTTAATTTTTGTATTAACATTCTAACATTTCTTGCTTCACTTTGTTCAAAGAAGTTGAATTTAGTGTAGTATTAATAGAGCATCTTGATCATATTGTGGTGCCTTATCAAAGTTATTAGGGAGTATAAATTTTGGTATGGTTGACTCTGGGAGCTTGTAGACCAAGCATGACCTTCCCATCAGCCACCTTTTTGTGGGTATATATCAATCTAGTGTGTGTTTCTCATATTTGTCTTGGGGGATCACCTAGTGTATATTAGACTACACTAGCCCTTGTGAGCATATTTTTCATGGAAATTGAACATAAAACAACTTGCTTTCCTATGGAGTCATGTGTTTCATAAGTGATTTTACATCCTTATGAGTGTATTTGATGGATGTGGTATAATACAACTTGCTAGTCCATCTTTCTTTCTTCTTTGTATTTATTCTAATATTGTATGTTTGTGTATCTTGTCTTGCTGCTTCATATCATACAGATGTGTGTGTCCCTTTACATACTTGTGTTGATTGGTTATGGGATCTTGATCTTGAGGGATTCCACAACCTCCTTGATCTTTGTCATCCTATCCCTTCAACATTGTGCACTTGGACCCCTCTTGACATATATTTGTCTACTTTAGTGTGAGTCTAAGTATAAGTTCATACTCTCACTAGTAAAGTGGGGGATAAATGTAGTGTAGAAAAATGTACACCTTTGCATTTTCACACTATGTTTTTGTCCCCTTTATTAATTGGACTTAATTAAGCCTCTGATTGACCCAATTATGCATTTTTAAACCTAATTAATTTTGTTTTTTGAAAGAGGAATCTACATTAAACAATTACAAACATCAAATTAAACACCTTGGAAATTGAGTGTCCTAGATTTAGGGCCTAGGACCCATTCGCCCAAGGGAAAATGAGTCCTCCTTAAGTCTTAGGTCCTAATTTTAATATGTTTTTGGTAGTATTTTAATGATCCAAATTCAGAATTATAATTGTTGGATTGTGATGTTTAATTATCAAGAAATTAGAAAATCACCTATAAATACATAGTCTTTTTATCAATTCAAAACATCTAACATTGAGGAAACTTTCACAAGAGAAAGTATTATTGTCAAGAGAACTGAAGAGTAGATATATCAGTCATCTACAATAGCAATCAAGATCAAGATCATCATGCCAAAGTTATCTGCACTCATGCATATTTTTGGAGCTAACATTATGATGTAGGTTTCAAGTTTCAAGCAAGTATTCATGCATCAAGATGCATCATCAATCAAGCCATTTCATGCAAGATCTAATCCTTGGAGTGATGTGATAGACTCCAATCCTCTAAGGTCAACCAAAAAATGGTTTGGTGAGTTGTAACAAGCTAGTGTTCATTCATCATTCTTTCACTTTTGTCATTGTTTTGTTATCAAGGTTTAATTACCAAACTAGGGTTTGGACAAAGAAAACCTTTATACACCAAAAAAAACATTGTTCTCCTATTTGTGCGTTTGCACATTTTTAGGTGAAGAATGATTGAAATTGGATCAAAAGTGCAATTTTACAAAGTTGTCAACATTGTTGTCAAGCCACGAAAAACTCAGATCCTGAATTTATTTCCAACTGTCAAACAATGAAATCAAAGGAAAAAATTATCTCAAATCCATCTCCAGAGGACCCCCGAAGCTCAAAAAAATCCCTGTACAAAGGCCCATGCACCCTTGGGAAAATGTGTTCTAGTAGGACACTTTGAAACATTCTTGGTGATAGGTACACACAAATTTAACCTTCTCAAATATGACAGTTGATTGTTGTTTATGTTAGTATTATGATTTAACTCTACATTACAAGTGTTACCTTATATAATTGAGTTCATATGGTATTTTATTTTTATCTCCCAAAATTGTATTTTAGTCATATTTTACACTTTTTTGTCATAAGGAAAACAACAAGATCTCTAATAAGGTTGACTCACCTAAGGGTTGGCAGTCAATCCTTCTTTTGGGGATCTCTTTTCCTAATGAAAATAGAGAAAGTGTAGGTGCATACATCCATTTAATCATTCCATTTTGGATCACTCACATACCTACTTTTTCTATGTTTCACAATAATACCTTAAATCAATTATCTTATCACTTTCCATAATCTGTGTCTATATAATTATTCACTAAATCACATTAAAATTGAATAGTTTATGAACCCCCACAATTTAATCCATTAAAATATTATATCAAGAACCTCATATTTGCATATCACATAAAATAAATCATATGATATCATAATGTGTCTATAAAATAGCATTAGTCAACCTAACATCCATCACCTAATAATGTCAATAATAATCAAACCAATCCATATAATCATAAGAATACCAACTATGTCTATGAAAACAAAATCCAACATTCATATTACTCATGTAATAATATCCAAACATAAGAAATCATGAAATCATCACTCAAGAGTCACAATAGTATCAAAATAATATAGAGTCAAAAAGGCCACTGAAGAAGGGGCCTCACATCCCCCCTAGTGTTGGATCTCCTCTTAAAATTAATAAAAAGGGCGAGGGTATAAATTTCCTCATATGTGATGCATCCTCCCATGTGTAGCTACCTCATCATACCCATCCTATTGGACCTTGACCTTGTCCAATTTTTTTCCATAAAGTACAAACATTTTTCAACCTAGTATGTAGATTTTCTCCAAGGAAAACTTTCCTCCCTCCCCACCTATAAAGAAACCCAATCTAAAACATGAGAGACATCATGGATATATTTCCTCAACACTGAAATATGAAAAATTTCATGAATATGCGACGTGATAGGTGTGAATGCTAAGTGATAAGATACAAGGCCAACTCTCTCCAAAAAATCAAAACGTCCTATAAAATGTGATTCTAGCTTGAGTATTTCCCATAAAAAAAATGACTCTTATGTGGTTGCACTCTCAGGAAGACTTTGTCATCCACATAAACACTATGATCGATCCTCTTGGCATCTGCATACTTCTTATGTCAATCCTATACTTCTTACAATAATTGTCTAACCAAGGCCACTTGTCACTCCATCTCATACACCAAATCTAGACCAATGAAAACTTTATCCTCAATATAATCCCAACTCAAAGGTGTCCTACAAGATCTACCATAGAAGGCTTGATAAGGGGCCATGTAGGAGTAGGCCAGGTGAACCCATAATAATATGTTCCACTTTTTGGCCAAAGTAGAGGGAGATTCACTTAATGTTATTAACCACCTATGTGGCATTCAAAAGCCAAGATGGAAAATTGATCAGTTGATTGAAGATGCTATAATGATGCTTAGATCTTGTTAGGAAACTCATTTCACTCATATCTATAGAGAGGGAAACTCATTGGTAGATTTATTTGCTAATGAGACTATTAGAATTAATGATTTTAAGGCATGGGAGGAGTACTCCCTCCTTCCCGAGGATGCTAAGGTTTTATTATGAAATGATGAATACGGGTGAGCTTAATTTTTGGATTGTTAATATCATTATTGCTTGCATTATCATTACACGCTTTGTGGGTGTTGTTTTTCTTGTTTTCTCTCAAATGGCCGACTCTTTTTGTAGGTTTTAGTTTATAGTGAATGTGATCATGGGGGGTGACTGCAATAGGATTGAGCCCCATTCTTGTGCAAGATGGAGGAAGGACTATAAAATTTGGAGGATTTTAGAGCATGGAAATTTCACGTCTTTCCTAGAAAGGCTTCACGACCTTGATCCTAAGGCTTTGATGGATTTTGTTAGCTATTGGAACAATCATAGGTTATAGTTTATGGGAATGGAGTTTGTGATAAATGAGGTGTTTATAGCTGCCATTACTGGTTTTCCATTGGTGGGTCACAAATTCTTCAAGGAGAGGAATCGAGTAATGAGGACACCATGGACCAGTTCTTTAGAGATAATGAATGGAAGAAGCTAATTAAGATGCCTTCTTGGGGCTACGAATGGACATCTATGAAGAAAATTTGGGTGGATGTTACCTTAGATAGTCATTTTACTACAATTTTAGGTCACCATTTCACTTTGTTGAATCATTTCAGACATGGGTTATATATCTCGTTCCACTTATTTTGTTTGTCTTCATTGGAAGTGTCAATGTATGCTCATCTAAAAAATAGGAGGGCACTTATTATCCATGAGGGCCTCATATTGCTCATAATGGATCATGTGAAATCCATCATCCCTACCAAGACAATTAAAGGTAGGGAGAAGGCTATTAGTGAAGATTCTCTCTCAAATGGTTCAGTTACTAGTGCTACTGGTGAGGAGGAATGGAATGAAGAGGATGAGAGTGGGTCTTCTTCCCCTACGATGCCCCTTCTAAGAAGAGGAAGAAGGGGACCTAAAGGGGAAATGCGATGCTAAGAATATTTTTCTATAGGATTCAGAGTCCCATTCCGTTGGCAATCACACTAATGTTATTTCTGGGGTTTCCCAGTCTAAGGGGAATATTGTGTTTAATGGGTAGGATTTTGTTGTGGATGGTTGTAAGGAGGAGGGAAAGCCTGATAATGTAGGGGATAAGGAAGCCAAGGAAATTCCACGAAGGACTTCCAAGAAAATTACTAAGATGAAAAAAGATTTTGTGAATGATGATTTGAAGGGATTCAATGACTAGAGTAAGGAGAAAGGTGTTGAGGATACTGCTATTGAAATCAATGAATCCCTTATTTGATAGACACCCAGTGTGGAAATTTGTGGTCGGAAGTCTATGCATGAGGAGGAGGGGGTTAATCTGAGTCTTGGTAAGCTAGAGCCTCTAAAGGTGAATCCTCTCTCTAAGGATTTCTTGTACCTAAATGATGACAAAAATTCAATGTTTGAGCTTTTGGACATGGCTCGTGTGAGAGCTACTGGAACATTCAAGATGGCTAAGTGGGCACTACAAGAATTTAATAGTGTGAATATCAAAATCAGGGGATTGAAAGAGAATATGAAAAATATGTTGAAGGGTACTTCCTTAGATATTTTGATTGAAAAGCTTGTAGACTTAGAGTGTTCCTTTACGGATTTCAAGTCCCTGTGTGAGCAACACCTCTTTGAAATGGAGACCAATATTAATGATACCAATGCAACATCAAGAAATTTTTTCAAGTTAGCCACAATTTAGTCAAGAACTGTGTTGAATCACTAGAGGTCCTTTTTCACAAGATAAGTGAACTAAGGGAAAATCATCTTTAGTTTGCAGAGTTGATGGAGAAGGACCAGGTTTCAAAGGGGAAGGTGAAGAAGGTCAAAAAGGATGAAGCAAAAGGCCCTTATACAAGAGGTAAGGGTAACCTGAGGAAAACCTTTGAGGAGGAGAAGAAAGAACTGATGGACATGGTCGAACTGCATCGTAACTAGGAACTTGAGGTGGCTAACACCTTAAAGAACATGAAATAGTGTATGTTTCTATGTTTTTTTTTGTTTCTATCTTTTGTTGTTGGTTCTCTATTTTTTGGTTGATGTTTTGTTGTTAGCTACTGTTGATGGTTCAATGTCTATATCTATGAGCAACCTTTCAAATTTTTAGTTGTAAAGGGTTTCGAGTCCCTTCAAAACCTATTTTCCCCTTATAATCAAAACTAAACCATTGATAATTTGGAGATGATGTAAACTAGTGATTTGTGAGGATTTGTGTGTAGATTCTAATATATATATTTTAAAATTTAGAAATAAATTATGAATTTTTTTATATAACCTTTAATAACTTTCTTTTATAGTAAACAACATTTTTAAAGAGTGATGTTTTTGTCGTAACATATAAATTTTTTATTGAAAGGATAAAATTATATTTTTTAACATATAGATTTGTAACAATATCTAGTTCATGGGTATTTTTTCATTATTTTTTTGTTGCATTTTTTTAATTAATTTTCAAAATCAAAGTAATTATAATTTTGACATAGGTGTATGTCATAACACATAATTTGTTTTTTATATATTGAAATTAACTTAATTTTTTTGCTATCAAGGACATCAATGCCTAGTACACATATTTTTGAGAATTTTTTTAATCTATTTTTTATATTTTTCCACATGTTTGAAAAAATACTTTGATGTTTGGTGAAAACCTACATTCACAAGAAATGAAAGATAAATATAATAATAAAATTTTTTAAAAAAAAATTATTCTTTTTGGAAAGGTTATAATAAGGCCTACATACAAAACATAGTTTCTAAATGACTTTATATGATCTCTCAAAAGTTAAAGAAGAAGTGGTTTATTGTCATCATTTTGATAGGCACAAAGGATACTCCATTGTGGGTATGATTTAATACTAGAGGGCTTCTATCTAGGGGGGTTTGATCTAAGGAGGTATTATCTAACCCTCTTCAAATAAAACCTTTAGATGGAACCTCTCAAGGATCAAATCATTATTTTTTCTAAAAAATATGTGTTTTAAGTAAAAATCAAGATGTCCCAAGTTTGGGACCCATTATTGGGGGACTAATAGCCTAGAGAACTATGATGACTATTATTATATACAAAATCAACCAAGTAAAGGTAATCATATTATCTATATTGATGATCCATCACATATATCCAAAACATATCCATCAAAATCTAATTCACTATCCCAATCTTCCCATATGTCTTTGGATGATAAATAGTATTGAATTTAAGTTGCATACCCAAGGTTTGTTGCAACGTTGTCCAAAAAGCTGAGGTAAACATTGTATTGAAATAATTATATGAGGTGCTTTGTGTAATCTAACAATATTATCTAGGAAAAGTTGAGCTATTTTTGGTGTAGTATAAATAGTCCTAACTGGGGTGAAATGAGCAACCTTAGTCAATTTTTTGAGTGTCACCATGATAGAATCATAACATATAAAAGAAAAAGGTAAACCAATGATAAGTTCCATGGAAATGGTGTCCCATTTCCACTCTGGTATCTCATGGGGATACAATAACCTTTCTAGATGCTAGTGTTCTACCTTAGCCCTTTTACATTTAATACATTTGGCTACAAACTTTGTTATATATCACAACACATGCCGAATGATACAATTCTCAAAGATCTACATGCATCTTCTTCACTCTCAGATGTGTGACATAATATGCCTTATGAGACACAAATAAAATCAAACTATGAAGACCCTAACAAAAGGCACATAAATACAACCCCTATGACACAACAAGCTATCTACCTCAAGAGTATACCTTGAATGGTTTCCCTTAAGGGACCTTTGAGAGTGAACCTATAGTTGAACTTAGAAAAACCACTCATCTTGTGATAAATAATAAATAATGTGAGCTAACAAATCTAAAATTGATGTCATAGACATCATCTCATGCTATCATCTACTCAAATTGTCAACAACTAGATTCTTCCTACACTTGATATAATGCACATCAAAATAATACATTAAAAATCCATCCATTGTCTCTAACACACATTCGGGTTAGGCTAATTAAATATATACTAAAGGATACAATGATCTAAATGTAACTCAAAATGATGTCCCAAAAGGAAATGCATCCATCTTGTAAGAGAATGAACTACAACTACTAGCTCCAAATCATGAGTAGGATAACTAAGTGAACCAAAGGAAATGAGGTGACCACCTTTTATTAGATGAAACTTTGGGACCTATTTCTCTCTTTAGTTTATTAGGAAACCCTAGATACCTCAACCAAGTGACTTGATTGAGGAGTTGGCTAGGGGTTTCCTTGTGTGATTAAACGGGGGTTCACCATTAAAATGAAGTTTCAAAGGAGAAATTCAAACACTCATGCACTAAACCCTAGAAAATTAAAGACATGAAAGAATTAAATAAAATTGATAAACAAGAATGAAAGAGAAAAGAACCTAGGTAAATGATGGAGTCAAAACAAGGTTTGCAACTCTAAAAAATCTGTTGTTTGAAGCTCATTGGGACTTATATGCTAGGATAGGCAATTTAGTCCCACTCTATGGCTTTTAGGGTAGGATCTAGGACTCTCCGAGAGTTGATCTTGATCTGTTGAATGGTGATCAGAAACTATAATGGGACTAATACACTAGGTTGGGCATATGAGTCCCACTCTAGGTTTTTTTGAGGATCTTTTTGAATATTTTGAACCTAGATCTGACATTGTTGAATGTTATTGAAAGGCTATATTAGGGACTAAATTGCTAGGTTGGGTGAATGAGTCTTGTTCACCTAAATTTGTAAAATACACATCACAAGAGAGAAAAATGTTGTTTTGTTAGGGAATAGGGGTTTTCCTTGGTCAAACCCTATTTTTGTAATTAAACCTTGAAATGAAATAGAAAAGCATGAAGGAATGGTAAATGAAAAAATGAAATGTTGCAACTAACCAAATCCTTGAGATAAAGGCTAAAACAATGTATGAAATGGCTAGCATGAATGTGCACTTGACTCTTGATTGAATGCTTAAAACTTGTCTTGAATGATTTCCTGAATCATAAAACCTACATCATAAATGTTAGCTCAAAAACACACATGATGCATGAAGACTTTGACATGATGCTTGAATCTTGCATATAGATCCAAATGCTTGATTATTTTCTCTTGAATTATCTTGTCAAATTCCCACTTGAATGCTCATAAGATCACTTGAATTACTAGGATTGCTTGAAACTTCTTGTTAGGAGAAATTATGTGAAATGAACTTGTATTTATACTTGTTTATGCCTAATTTCCAAAAATTACAACACTACAAGCTGACATCAAATCTAGGATAATGAAATCCTACCAAGAATTTGAATTAAATAGGTCCAGGTTAAAGCAAGACTCATACGCCAGTTTGGGCATATGAGTCTCAATGGATTAAACCTGGGACACAAACTCCAAGAAGTGCTTGTTGAATGTAACATTTAAAATCAGGTCTTGAGACCTAGGTGGGACCCATAGGCCCAAAGGGGCATATGAGTCCCAGATCCCTAGATCTAGAACACATAACCAAAAACATTGAATTATTATTTTCCATTTGTTAAATGTCAGGATTATCCATAGAAAAATGCATTTAATTAGGCTTGTGGATGCAAAATAGGGCCAAATAAGTCATAAATGAACTAATTTTTAGTAGGGAGGGCCTAAAAAAGTGTGAAAATATAAAGGGATACATTTTTCTATAGTACATTTAGCCCCCACTTTAGTGAGAGGATGAAATTGCATCAAACTCAAACTAAAGTAGACAAATTTGCATCAGGGTCCTAGTGTACTAATGTGGATGGTATAGGATGACAAAGATCAAGGAGGTGGCCAAGCCCCAAGGATCCAAGATCCTACGTCGAACCAACATAAGAACAAAGGGACACACACGAGTTGTATGATATGCAACATCAAGATGCACAAACATACAATGTCAATGAATTAAAGAAGATATAAAGCAAAAAAGAGGGTGGATCAAGCCTTGACTGTTTGTCCAACTTGATGTGGATCAAGCCATAGCTATTTTTCCAAAAAAAAATTACAAGTGGGGCATGATGTGCACTATGCAAACAAAATCTCATGCTCACTCGGGCTAGTGGAATACAATATCCACTAGGTAAGCCCCCAGTGAGACACATACGCACATGGTCGATATGCACCTGTACAAACAAGCAAGTGGCTATGGGAAAGCCATGGCTATGGTCGGCTCCCATATGTACTAACCATACCAAATCTATACCCCATAACTTTGATAAGGTACCATAACATGAAACTTTGAGCTTATGAACAACATAATCAGGAGACAAGGAGATGTCATGAGGGTCGACATAATTCTCCGATTCATGGTGAATCATATAAATTCACCAAACATACCTACATCTACAAACAAGATCATTCAAATTGGAAAATTAAACTAAGAATTTAATTGAAAATGAAAGCTACAAACTACACAAAAAATAGTTAAATTCTTAATCTAACCTATTTGAAACTTATCCCATTTTGGAATTGATGTCATGTTGATGTGAAATGATGACTCTTTCCCAATCCTATGATTAGTGTTTCTATTTCAGCTTGATTCTATGAAGAGAATCGATGAAACAATTCAGGATTGATGTATGAAACCTAGTTTATGCTAAAATGAACATGATGCAAGCTAAGCTTGTAATAATTCCCATGTTTCTGATACTAATTACTACTATTGTTTGCTTTATATGTTAGTGTGATACTGAAGTGTGATGGTGACTGATTCATCATTTTGGTGTGTGTGGTTGTGCAGTTTAATTGATTGCTACAATTGATATTTTATTATGATTTATGATACTCTATATGTAGGGTTTGGATTGTTTTAGTATGTAATGCCTTCTCTCTCTAATGTTTTAAATGTCGATGTGATAATTCTATGATCATGTGATTTGAATTCTGTGTTACTTTATAATGCAAAGGTTTAGTAATTAGTTATGATACAGTAGTTTAGTATAATGTTATCTTATGATCTATTTGGATTAGAAATGTTAGTTACTATTGACATTGTAATTGTTAGAGTAGATTAGGTGAGAGCATCACTCGTTCACGAGTGCCCTGCTACACTGCGATTCCTTCTCACGGTAGGATGTTGATTTTATATATATATATATATATATATGTATACATGTGCTGCTTGACGTTTGCTTGGATGCAGGATTGCAGGAATAAGTCTCGATTCCACCTGCTTCGGCAGGACAGGGCGAGCAATAAACTAGCCCAACGGGTAAAATTGTTGAAAAAGGGAGTAGGTTTGGAAGCGTCCCCGTCCCAAGTCCGTCGTCTGTTGTGAGTCATGTTATGACTGTGGTTTTTGTTCTCGTTGTTTGTGTAATTTGTTTTGTTGAGGTACTCGGTTGATTTATGGTTCATGTTTATTTAATTAACCTTATTTTATATGATATTGGTTTAAAGTTGTTTAGTTGTTTGATTTAATTGTGTGTTAGTCGAATATTAAATTTAAATATATTATAAATTAAAAAGGTGATTTAATTTATTTATAAGAGTAAATAATTATTTTTAATTAATAATGTTGACAATAATTAAATTAAATAAATATTGTTAAAGATAATTAAATAATATCTTTTTGTTAAAATTAAATTTAGCAAATCTTGCATAGATAATAGCTTGTCTAAATAAATTATTTTAATTACAAACTGTAGATAAATTTGTGCTTTTAAAAGCTGAAAAGGACCAATAGGAAGCAGGCTTTTTGAGAAAAGAAAGCAGGGAAGCTTTATTGAGTTTTATTTTGATTTATTATTATTTTTATGGAAAGATTATTCTCACAGACAGAAAACCTCTACTCTGTTGTTCTGGGATCTGGAAAGGAAAAATAAAAGAAAAAGAAAAGAAAAGAGTTTGTGTTGAAAAACTTTGGAGAAAATAATTGATTGGAAGATAGACAGATTCGAAAAGGGAGCTGCAGGAGGCGCTCGAGAAGGATCTGCAGGAGGAATTCGAAAGGCTACAGAAGGATTTCTTCTGCAAACGAAGGACTTCAGGTTCCATAAAATTTATCATTTATTTTATTTATTTTTATTTCCGTAAAGAAAATCATGTCTGTGATACTTTAAATCAA
>VDFB02392166.1:0-12802 GCA_007258455.2 Sequoia sempervirens | reverse complement strand
TCGGGCCCCATCTTGTAGAGTAACCCATTGATCAACTGGAATGTCTTACTTTTTAGTACGAGCTTCCTTCTTTCGGCTGGTGGCATATCTTTCGGGAACGTGGATGTGGACAGATATTCTCCAATCTTCTCATACCATGATGGCAATATTGCAATCTGGAATAAATGTGCATCCGGAAAGTCTTCATTCACCCCTCCCTCTGCAGGTTCGCCCGACCGGATTCTGGATAATTGATCGGCAATAACATGGCTTTTTCCCGGCCGTACGATGATGGTGAATGTAAATTCTTGCAACAAAAGTAACCATCTACTCACCCGTCCTTGGATAATCGGCTTGTTTACCAGGTACATCAAAGCTTGGTGATCCACATAGAAAGTGAATGGCGTGGCTAGGAGGTAATGCCTGAACTTCTGTACGGAGTAAACCATTCCTAGTGCCTCACGCTCGGTTGTACTGTAATTCCTCTCTGCCTTTGAAAGTAGCCGGCTGGCAAAAAATACTGGGTGATCCAACCCGTGAGCTCCCACTTGTGCTAGGGTTGCTCCGATGGCAAAATTAGAGGCGTCTACATGTACGTGGAATTCCTTAGCCCAGTCCGGATACATCAATATGGGTGAGCTGATCAATCGATCCTTCAGTTCCTGGAATGCCTTCTCCTGTTCTTCGGCCCATGTAAATGGTTGGCCTTTCCTCGTCAGTAGGTCGAGAGGGTACGACACTTTGGCAAAATTTTTAATGAATCTCCGATAGTATCCCACATGCCCGAGGAAAGACTTTACACCAGTGACGTTCTCCGGAGCCTCCATCTGTACGATGACTCGCACCTTGTCGGGATCCGTTTTCAACCCAGCTTTGCACACAATGTGTCCGAGCAACTTCCCTTGCGGCACCATAAATCTGCATTTCTTCGGATTCAAGGCAAGGCGGGCTGCTCTACACCGTTCCATGCACTCGCCTAAAGCTTTCAAATGTTTTTCCTTATCACTATAAATTGACCAGTCATCGAGGAAGGCTTTGAAATTACCGACCGACATTTTATCAAAGATGTGGAGTATTATCCTCTGGAATGTAGCTGGTGCGTTGCATAATCCAAACGGCATTCGGTTGTATGCGTACACCCCGTCCTCGACGACGAACGTAGTCTTTAATTTGTCTTCCTCGGCGATACTGATCTGATTGTAACCCGAGAAGCCATCTAGGAAGGAGTACATTTCATGCCCGGCAACTTCTTCCAGAATCGAGTCGGTGAAGGGAATGGGAAATGGATCCTTGATAGTCACTGCATTCAGGCTACGAAAGTCAACACAGATTCTAATTTGCTCCTTCTCTTTCTTCAATGATATGACGATCGGCGATACCCACTCGCTGACCTCCACCTTGAAAATGATACCGGCCTCTAGCATCTTCTCAATCTCCTCCTGTACTTTAGCGGCATAATTTTTGTTCATTCTGTACGGTCGCTTTCGTACGGGCTGGGCTCCCGGTACGAGAGGAATCCTGTGCACACATAACTCCGGTGGTATGCCTTTTAAATCCTTGTACGTCCAGGCGAAAGCGTCTTTGTATTCCATGAAGATTCTAAACGCTGCCGCTTTCAAGACAGGGTCCCAGTCATCACCGACAAAAATCTCCTTAGGTTTGGCTGATTCCCCGAGGTTTACTTTTTTCAACGTTGGTTCCTCGTACTTCATGATTTTGTCCTGCTCGAACTTGTGGGCTGGCGTCACATCCAATTCTGCCATACCTTCTTTATATTCTCCGTACTCAGGTGGGAATGTTTCACTGGTCGAGCTGTCATCTTTTTCTACTTCCCCCTCCTTGACCTGCAGCATGTGGCAATCTGGGTGGAAAACTTCATAATCCTCCCTGCCAGTGAAACAGTCCGCTCAGTGAACTGGTCTCGTCTTCCGAGCAACTTCCAATCTCCAACACCCCTTCTTCATCCGGTTCCATTGTCCTTCTCTCATCATCGTCTGAGTCTCCTCCGGATTCAGATGCCGAAAATGCAAGATCCTCACTGACGACCTGATTCTTCAGATCAATGGTGTATTTCCTCCCCCGATTTTCTATTGAGAGTGTATTCCACTTCCAGTTGTGGGTTGCCTTGGCAGCGATCAGCCATCCCTATCCCAGGAGTGCATCGTACGCCTTTTTCTCCATTGGGATGACTACAAAATTCAACAGAAACAGTTGTGTGCCGATCGAGACCTTCTGCTCCATCAGTGTGCCCAACGGTCTGATGCCATGTTGATCTGCTCCCACGAGGTGGAATGTCAGGGGCCAGAGAGTCGGCTTACCCAGACACTTCCAAGTCTCTTCTGGCAGTACGTTTACTCCTAAACCACCATCGACGATAGTATTAGATAATCTCATGCCCAAGATTTCCATCTCGACGACGGCTGGTTTCCTCCCGATGCTTACTGCTAGGAGCATTGGATCCGAAGTCTCGGCTACCACTTCTGGCGTACGTTCTGGTGGACTCTTCGGAAGATTTTCTCCAATAGCATTTGTAAGTGCTACTTTGACATAAGGCATTGTTTGCAAAAGATCAGTTACCTTAATGGGTACGGTTGTGTGAAGCACCTGCCGTACGATATTCTTCTCTGACTCCGACTGTAGCAACGTACTGGTAGCTTTCAGGTTCTTGCCTTCATTCGCCATTGCTTGTTCTACTTTTGTCTTGGCCTCCCGAAATCGTTCTTTCTCCGTACGAGGGTCTGGATAATTTGCCCGTTTTGACTGCGCTCTCGTAATCGCCAAGACTTCCTCGTCGGCTACCTCTAGCATATTGATACTTCCTTTTTGCTTCGGACAGTCGGTGTCTTCATGATCACCTGGTCCACACCACTTGCACAGTTTTCCCCCGTTGCCTTGGCCGCTTTGACAATCCCTCGCAAAGTGACCCCATTCATTACAGTTCCGGCACTGGATCATCGGTCGTCCTTTGCTATCGTACTGAATTTTGCTTCTCGGCGTATTTCGCCGACTGTTGCGGTAATCGCCAGGGGATGCATTGTTGTTCTGTGGCTTCGGTGGCATGGTTGGAGGAGTTGACTGTTCGCCTTGAGCAAAGAATACTTGTGAACTTTTGGTTTTTAAATTGTATGGGCAACCTCGGACCGAAAGCGTGTGTCCGGCGACTCGGGTGGGATACCACAGCATTAACTTTAACTTGCCTTTTGTGTGACCTTCCGATGCATAAATTGCGACACCATAATTCATTGGCCTTTGATCCTTCATTTGTCTTCTGGGCTTCTTTCTTATTATTCAGATTATATCTCATTGCCCAGATTGCCGGATTCCATCGCCACTTTCCCTCTGCGACTTCGCCGTTATCCCTCCTCCCTTCTCCCTCTTCGAGGGAAGTCCTATTTTCACTTTCTACCATCCATCGCCTCGATTGTATGTTTCTCGTAATGAGGATGGCGGTAACACTTTCTATTTCGGCCGGCGGAATCAGCCTTCACGAACTATCTTTCAACCGTCCGCCGGTCGTGTCTCCGCCGACGCCTTTCAACCTCCTCATAGGGTCCGTGACGTTTCGGTTTGTCGTGAGCGGCGATGGTATTTCAGAACGTGACCTTCTACCATCGGCCCCCAGAGGAGTTTCAACTTACGCTCGTACCCTTTGCTTCTGTGACCCTCCATGTGCTCTCTCGCGCTATCCACTCGGTACCACCAATGGTAATCGCTCTCTCGAAGTGTTAAGTTGAAATGCTCTTTCACCACCGGTCATCATCCCGCCTACCGGCCATATCCGCATAGTCTCACACATGTCTTGCAATGTCGCATAAGATCCTCAGCGTGAGCTATTCCCCATGAATTTCATTAACTTTTGCCGCATCCCGGATAGCCATTCTTTACCGTTGACCTCTTGTTGACCTCCTTTAGTTTTGACTATTAGATCTAGTGGATTCCTCGCTACGTCCCTGTGCGTCACCAGCCCTCTTGGCCACGTACGAGTCACTTCCACGTCCTCCGTCAGCGTCCTCAACACCGCGGGTCTCCTCAGGATCCCGCCGATGCTCTCTCTGCCCTGGGGTCTTAAGCTCTGGCCTTCCCCTTCTTAACTCGTTGTCGTCGTTTGAGAGGGACAACTCTCGAAATCGTCTGATGCTGCTATTCAAATCATCTTCATTTGCATAAAGGTTATATTTTCCTGCGTGTGGAGTGCTGAAGGGGTCTTCGTCCCTTCCTTCTAACAAACTGTGGTGCGTTCGTTCAATGGAGGTGTCTATTTGTTTCAAATTTTCATATGTTCTTTTTATGCTCTGATTGATTTCAATTAAGTCCTCATCTAGTTCCTTACCGACTTGCCTTAGTCGTCTTCGCCGATTTTCTTGCTCTTGGTGTACCGAAAGGGACGCTTCTAACTTGTTTCTCGGGTTAAGTCCCGCTGTGGCTCAGTAGGGTACTCCCTATTCTTGTCTCTTGTTCCCGGGCCGCACGCATTTCTAGTTGTTCTCAAGCAAATCATTGCTGGCCGTCGGAAGCGGCCGACCAGTATCCTCAGTTTTCTCCGGGCTTGTTTCCGGCCTCACAACGCCAGAACGATTTGCCGCCTTCGGCCACTGGCTTCTGCTGTGCCTTAGATAATGAAATGAGTACAGAATCTGCATGCGGGATTCGTGAGATGGTTCACCTCGCTGCTCACTCTAACCCATCCCGTGATGATCTCCTCGTGGATCTCCGGGATTCCTTCATCGTTGGTCAATGTAGCCGCAGATTTTCCACAAATTAACCGTGATCTTCACACGAGGCCTTCCCGTTCCTCATTAGCATTTATAGGTTCTTTCGCTGGTTGACCCATTACGCTGCCATGGTAGATGATGCCCTAGTTCGTTCAGGCAACGGCGCCAAATGTTTGCCTACGGAATGTAATTCTACTCTTACGTACTACTGGCAAAGTAGTAATGTGCAAAACATAGGATAAAGCAGTAAACTGAAAGATATCATATTTGAACACCAGAAACTTTATTCATTCTCAGAAATATCATGTACAAAAGAGTATTAGCAATGATTGACAATAAACATCGGCACCAAAAGAACTGTCCCCCGACTATCCCAATCCGACTACATATAACGCTCGGCGGTGGTTAGATAACCAACCGACACGACGCTTCATAACAACATTAACATTAACATAATCGGAACATGCTTTCCCGAAAGTACATGACATTATTATTCTTTACTAATCTATAGTTTTATTAACAATTGACCGACTACGACCAAGGCCGACTACGTCCGACAACAAAGTAAAATATACGACTAACAGTCCTCGTGTCCTTGTTCCATCCCCAGTATGGGAAATGACCTAAAAGGCCAGGGGACGCGTCCCTGTGGAGCATTGGAAGATAACTTGATGTGCAAGGTCAAGAATTGGTTGATTTAGCAATTGCACACTTCTTTTATGCAAATGGAATACTATTTAATGTTGCTCTCTCACCTTTCTATGGAGAGATGGTCTAAGCTATCAATAATGGACCAATTGGGTTAAACCACCTGGGTATGAAAAAAATTGCACTACTCTAATCAATAAAGAAATTATTCAATTAGAGCAACAAATTGCACCAATCAAAAGAGGTTGGTCTATGGAAGGATGTAGTATTGTAATTTGGTTGAAATTTGATGTAGGTGGATTAGTAGTGTTCACTTATGCAGTGACTAAGTGGCAAGAAACTTGTGGAGATAGTTATAGTTAAAGTAATTTGGTTGAAATTTGATGTTGTGAAATGAAAGATGAAAACTCTCGGTGAAGTTGAATCTTATTGAGTAATTTTTTTATTCTACATCAAATACGATGTTTTTGTTGGGACTTGGATGATATTCACTTGTAGAGAGTTCTTGTAGGAGGAGTTTGTCTACAATATATATATACTTGTATTGCTGCTGTTTATGTACTCAGAAAATATAAATATTACTGCTGTTAATGAACTCATATATATATATATATATATATATATATATATATAATGCTTGTATCCGCCTCCATGTTAAGAATGTGATGTAAACTGTATTTTCATATGAAATCTCAAATATCATTGAAGCTAAACATTCAGTTCAGTATGATGCAAAGTGTTTGACAAAATGTTCAATATGCCAAACTGAGACAAATAAAAAAAATCTGAGCTATTTCGCAATAGAGATTGTTCCATTTGGGGTGGGACATTTCACATTCGTTGAATAATGCACCAAAAGTCGAAAGATATTGGCAAGTTCTAGTGGATTTCAGATTTCATTGACAATGGCAGAAAAATACAGATGTTTATATGTAACCATCACCACACACAAGCCATTTATTGAAAATTTTCCAAGGTGGAACCATTCAAACTTGATGATACACAATTTGCTTCTTATTTTATTCTTCTTGAGCATCTTGGTAAAATCAAAGGAGCTTTGTGTGCCATCATAGTTAGTGATGCACGGGCAATTTGGAGACAATCTACATCAGATATTACAGTTGAGGTGAGAGGTATGGTCCTTGATGACCAATTTTGGGTTGATGTTAAATTTTTTGTGGACTTTATTAAGCCCATATGTGAGGTGGTCAAATTTGCAGATTCAAACAAGCCATGTTTGGGAGAAATTTATGAAGAAGTAATTTCATCTGTGAAAGAGTTAAGAAAACCACAAATGCAAGAGATCTTTCTTTATATCCTTTGATAGAAGAAAAGATACATGGAAGATGGAACACACTTAATACACCCCTTCAGTTTGGTGCCTATGCCTTAAATCCTAAATGGTATGATATACAAGTGACCAATGAGAGGGCTCCATATGAGGATAGAGAGGCAACAAAGGGATTTTGGGCTGGAATAAAAAAAAATTATGGTTGAGGTGAGGATGTTTCAATTATGAGGACTCAATGGAATAAGTTTTCACATTGGCATGGTGATTGTTCTTTTGTGGAAGCTTTATATGATATGCATGCAAAGAAAGACCCTATAGTGTGGTGGTGGAACTAGGGAGGTGAAACCCTTGAATTGCAATCATTTACAATAAGATTGCTCTCACTAAAGAGGAATCGATTAGGGTTAAAGAAAGTGGAGAACATTGTGTACATTCATAGCTCACTTTTCTCTTTCTCTTTTGTGTAGAGCTTCGATTCAAGGAGGGTCCTTTAGCAAAATGGGACCAAATTTCACATGATGGAGAAGTTGCAACCTTGGTGGATGAAGTGGTTGAAGCAAATAGCCTCAATGATTTACCCCCAATTCTATTGCCAATAGAGGAACTTGAGCCTGAGAGTGATGAGTTTTTGGAGAGCATCATATTTGAGGACCTAGAAATGGATGACATAGAAGTGCGAACAATATATTTCTGATTTTTGTTTTTTGTATGCATATCATCCTATCAGGCTACGAACCTTTCTGAATTTCAATATGAAATATCAAAAATGTAGTATGATCTATTTGTCTCGTTGATATTTGTGTGTTTAAACTTTAAAATTAATGTTGAACTTTATTAGTGTTTTTTTGTTTTGAAAGTTCAATGCATGATATTTTCAGTTTTAATGTAGCAAATTTATAAATTATTAAATTATATTAAAAAATTGGCGTCTCCAAATAACCTAGTCTCCTATTTTTCAAAAATAGATGTACCAATATCGTTACTAGTGTCTCATACTAGAACCAATACCAGTCTCTTGGCAACAGTGAATAATATGCATGTTTATTGGATCTTGTATGCTGCAGTGTATTGTGACCTGCCATATGGTATGATTTGAAATTTGATTTTTTTTTTTAATTTGTTTGTCCTTTTCCAATCATATGGTCAATATGTGAGGGTTTACTTGTATGGTAGAGGAAGGTGGTTGTGATATGGTCAAGGAATTAAAGTTTTAATTGGTTTTTCCTTTTGAAATTTGTGGTCCTTCTTGGCCTTTTCCTCACTTGAGCACTTTCATTATTGTAATTCCCATTTTTCTTGTGTAGGGTCCACCTATTATCTTTCACTTTGTATGAAACAATTTCTTGTCCTAGACACTAGACAATATTTTTTCCTTTTTTGTAATTTTCCAATGAAGTTTGTCTATCTTGACTCCGAATATCCATATGTTCCAAATGAAATATTTTAATATTGTTACTTTGAGACAAACCTTCATTAACTTTGCAATCTTTGGTAAAGTTGGTTGCCTTTGTTGGAACTAAAAGCGTTGTCTTTTGTGAACCTTGTACTACATTCAACACACATAAATTGTCCAACTTTTCTTTGAGCTTTGTAGTTTCAATAAAACTATAGTTTGATGAAAATACTTCATAGTCCTCCATTTCCTAGTGAAATAGTGTTCAAAGAGAGTTTGTTTCATCCTCTGACCATGACTATAATTCCAAAATCCCTTGTTGTTTGGTTCCATTTGATCTTGATCTTACTTTGTCCATTCTTCTTTGGATTCTAAATTGGATGAATTTGAGGAAGCTACTTCCTCATTGATTGCTTGTTTCTTTAAATTGATTATTTATATTGATGACCCTTGTTCTTGATGGAGATTGTATTCCTCTTTCAGTTGTGGTCGTCTTTGGTTGCTACCAACCAACCTCGACCCAACAATGCATTGTATGCTTTCTTTCATAATTAAATGACCACAAAATTCAACAAAATGCTTGGGTTTTGATAATAACCTTTTGGCCCATTAAAAGTTGAAGTACCTTAATATCTTGTTGATTTGCACCCACTAGTTGAAAAGCTAGGGGTCGACTTTCCTAGACTTCTCCAACTATCTTTTGGAAGTACATTCACACTAGACTCACCATCAACAACTGTATTAGTGAGATTCCTTCCAAGGGTTTCCATATTTATCACCGTTAGTTTCTTTGCCATGTTAATTGTTAGTAACACTGGATCAGTCACTTGGTTACTTGACAATGGAGGTTTGGTTATTGGGTCCTCATTCTTTCTAGATGCCAAATGGGTTGGGGCATATACCATCTCATTCTTCCCCAATACAATATTAGTCATAGCATTTCGGAGTTCAGGAATACTTTGTAATAAATCAACTACTTTAATTGGTATGGTGGTTTGAAGTATTTGCATTGCAATGTTTTTGTTAGATTGTAATCGGTTATTTATCGTACTTGCATTTGCATTTGAATAATGCCATTCGTTATCTATAACTTGCTTCATGAAGTCTTTCTTGTTTTGTATGTGGGTCTAGGTACACAATCTTCTTTGCTTGGGCTTGAGTAATGACCAATACTTCATTATGCCTTAAAAGATCAATCATGTTGATTCTAGCTTTTCTCTTCAGACATACGTTGTCTTCATGGTGTCTAGGTCCACACCATCTGCATGATAGTTGCAATTTGTCTTGCTTATTTTGGTATTCACTCACAAAGTGTCCCCATTCATTACATTGTCAACATTGTATGATCACATGTCCTTAGTATCGTACTATATTTGAGTTATACCCCTTTGATTTCAATAACCTCTTGGAGATGGATTATGTGGCTTTAGCGGAGTGGATTGCTGTCCGTTTGTAAATAATACTAATGTACTCTCGATCTTCAATTTATATGGGCACTCTTTTATTGAATGACCCATAACTTGGGAAATGTCACAAAACAATTTTCTAGGATAATTACCTTTGGTGTGATCTTCACTTTTGCAATTAGTATGCCATAGTTCATTAGTTTCTTTGCTGGTTTCTTTCTTTGCCTTCAATTCTTTCATCATTCAGATCATGTCCTTTAAGAGTACTTATACCATTCCTCACTCATTGTTGCTGCAGTCATCTGAACTTCCATCTTCCTCTGTTTTTCTTTTATGATGGGATGAAATTTTGTCTTCACTTTCTATATCGATTTCTTGATTGTAACCTCATGTATAGGAAGATGGTGTTACTACCTTCATCTTTTTTCTTAGTGATGAAATTATACTTTTGATGAACCATCTTTTGTTGAGACTATTGGCTGGTTCTCTTTCTAAATTTACAAGTATTTTTTTAAGTCTATTATTATAAGCTCATACATTTTCATGCTTACCTTGTCTTGTAATGTAAATTTCTGCTACTATTTCATTATCATCTGGAAACAACTTAAATTCTTCCTCAAAGGCCTTCATTAATCTCTCCAATGTTTTTGGGAGGCTTGGTCAATCTTTGTTTACCAGTCAATTGCTACACCTCTCAAGGTGGCTTGAAAACATCGTAGAAAAATTGTTTTATCATCTTGCGCATTTGCTGTCTGAATTGTTTCCCAAGTCTTACAGTGCTTGACAAGGTCCTTTGATTCATTGCTTGTAAACTTGGGCAACTTTTGCTTTTCCTCACTGGGACTTACCATGGCATTGTTTTGATGCAAACCTAGTGCTTGGAATCTACTTGTTAGGGAGTTTTAAGTTGGATGTTTTGGTTCTTCTCTCGCACTCTTGACCATGTGGGAATCCTCCATTCTTTTCGTAGCTTCGGCGTTTCCCGTAGTTTCATGCTCACATTTTCTTTAATTGGCAACCCTTTTCAATTATGAACTAGAAGATTGCATTAACAAAAAGAAAGAAAGTTACAATAAAATGAAGAAGCAAGATACTGTAGACATTAAATGTCTATCTACTTCTAACTACTGACTATTGTAGATATAATTGACCATTAAACAATATAAAAATATAATATTCTAACACCCTCCCTTAATGGTCAATCTTCTAACTAGCCTACAAAAAACAATCTGTAGGGCTTTTGGTCACAAATTCTTTAGAACACTCTGCTACTGCTGAGACCCTTAATGGTCAATCTAGGGTTTATAATTCCCTCCCTTAATGGTCAATCTACTAACTAGCCTACATAAAACAATTTGCAAGTCTTTTGGTCACAAATTCTTCAGAACACTCTGCTGCTGTTGAGACCCTCCCTGGATTTGCAGAATGTTAATGACCAGAAATCATCACAAAACTTCCAACCTGACGTTGGGTAACAGAGTTGTCCCTCCCTGAAACTAGAGACACACCAAGAACAACTACCACAATTTTGAGGATAAATCGACAAACCGTCGAAACTTTTGTAGATGAGTATGACGCTTGAGAATAGATTGCAAGAAGCCAGTTGTGCAGATGTTCGCCCTAGCAACTCCAAGTGCGACCAAAAAATTGATTGCAACAAATCACAATTTTTGAGGAAAAAATCGCCAAACCCAAGATTACAAATCATCATTTTTTCGGAAAAAAGGGTAAAAACCAAATACCAGAGAGTCCTCCCTAATGACAGAAACCCTGACTAGGGTATACAGGAGAAAAAAACTCTTAATTTTTGAGGAAAAAATTATAAACCCTCCCAGAATATTTTTAAGGGAAAAAATATTAAAACCCATCAACTATTTTTTTTTTTTTTTTTTTGTTTAAGGACAAAAAATTATAAAAACCCAAAAAATTTGAAGAATACCTAGAAAATTTCGGCAACACACATGCACAAATTTTGAGGTACAGAAAACGAGGCACCCAAAAAAATCTAAGACCAACCTAGTTGAGATCTCAAAAAACCCAAAAGGAGTCTACAATCAAAATTTTCTTTCGCTTTGAAATAGAGGGTCAAAACGCTAGACGAACTTGCAGAAACCCTAGGCCGCCAACAAAACACCAGAAAACTTTGGAAATCTTTTGAAATCAAAGCAAAAATGAGGCTAGAAACCCTAGCCGCTGTCGGAAAAGACAAAGGCGTTCTTTTTGAGCAAGTAGCCACCAAGAAACGAGCCTAAAACAGGAGATAAAGCACAAGAAAGAGGTGTTGAAAAAAATGCGTTTTTGAGGCACGAAAAATGCCACAAAAATCTGTAGAAATGTTGTCCAAAAATATTAGGAAGTCGCGCGCAAGATGCAAAACACGGATTGCGTGAACAAAGAAGAAAAACCCTTAAGAGATGGCACCACCAAAACATGACTAAACGCGATTCAAAATCGCGTGCTCAAGGAAGACAAAATGCGCATGCTAGAAACTCACAAATTAGAGGTTGCATCCAGATGGAGCTGCAAAAAATGCAAAGTACAGAACACCATGCGGCCAAAAACCCACAAAATAAAGGTCGTGTGAGATTGGAGGCCATAAATCCACGTTTTTAAAAGTTGAAAAACTCCGATTAGCAGAAAAAACGTGAAAAATCTCGTGTCCAGACCCACGAATTGAGCACAAGAAGATACCCTCGAACAACAGAAAAAACCTGCGATCTTCAGACTAAAAAAAAAAAATCACGTGATAAATCACGAATTACAGGTTTAAAAATGCCCTCCCAAAATTTTGGGCTCCTTGTGAGGGAGTCAGACGCAGACAAGCAACTTGGGCTCTGATACCATGTTTAGTTATGGACTGGAAGATTTCATTAACAGAAAGAAAAAAAGTCACAATAAAAAGAAGAAGCAAAATACTGTAGACATTAAATGTCTATCTACTTCTAACTACTGACTACTGTAGATATAATTGACCATTAAACAATATAAGAATATAATATTCTAACAACCCTTAGATGCCCAAAAGGTTACCCTCATACATTTTTGTGAAGGAATTTGATTCTTTCTCCCAACAACCCTTGTCTAGAGGTCGTCTTGATTTTTGCACTTAGTCAGAAAATTTGATCCACTTTTTGTTGGTTGGTGGTAAAATTTTGGTTGTCTCCTCCCACTCTCCCTTCATATGTTTTCTTGTAGTGATTTTTTTTTTAATTTCTTTGCCTATGGCTCTGACTTCATCTCACACTCTAACTATGAGTTCTTTCTTGGGATGGGCTCAGACTTTGAACCCAAATCATAATGTTCTTCTCCATTATCTTTGCTCTACAATACTGAAAGATAACTTGATCTCTTGGTCTTGACCACCTTGTGGTCT
>VDFB02392165.1:0-18350 GCA_007258455.2 Sequoia sempervirens | reverse complement strand
TGTATATTCGATATACTAAAGAATACCATCAAGTAAACATCAAACAATAATAATATATCCAATTCACATACTCAACCACTCAAACAAATATAGTAACATAAGGAAGGTCTCAAAAGCTCAAATAGATAACATCACCCAAAAACGCATGCAGAAGTAACAAGACTCTCAAATGCAGACATATCGGCTAAGGATGACTTACCTATTACTCACAAACTGACTCAACTTCAATCATTATAATGTGGTGTGTGTATGCTTAGATAGTTTACTTTTACCAGTTAACCAACAAAGATCTTCTCCTGAGTGATACTTCCCCTCCCCCTAGAGAATAAACTTTTACGTGCAACCACTAACACATGCCTACAACAATTATTTGTTCACAACAATAAGCAGCATATATAGACATCTTCAAAGTTAGAATAACAATAATTCAATAACCATCTATTCACATATATGTAGTATTTCACCATGAATAACATCAACTGAGATAACATCAAATGAAACAACATCAAATGAGATAACATTCATATTGATAACAAGGTACAAGCATCATTAATTCATCTCCAGAATTCACATTACATTCACATTTACCCTATGTAGTAGTAGTAAATAGTAAGTACACAATTAGGGTGTAACATTACATTTCAAAATTGAGTGAAAAAAACATGACCATCTTATGTCAATTTGAAGCGTGAAAAATCTGGTATGTGTAATCTCCTAGTTAGTGATGCAACCGGGAGTGAGGTCATGGAACCAATCTACCGCTACTCCAACCAAGCTTTTAACAAAATGTCTGATTGCAACATCTTTCTGAGAAACCCCCAATATGTTGCAAATGGTAGTAAATACCAATATATGTGCATTGGGATGTGTGCTATCACCATGAAATTTCAAAATATTCTTTCTTGAGCCTAGTGGAAAATCATGGTGAACTGCAATTGCCAAAGGACTAGAAGTGGCTAACCTTGGCAATGAAAATGGAGACGGATCTATCTTAGTGCGAACATCATCAACCATTGCTTGAAATGGTTCCTTATGTGTATCTAGATTTTTTAGATCTAAATTTCTTGCAAAAATACTTATGAGTTCCTAAACAATTGATGAAGACAAATCTTCACTTGAATGTGCTCAAGGAGGTGTTTGAAAGACAAAATCAAAAATCCTTATCTTCCACTATGATCTAGTGTATATTTTATCAATAAGTATGGAAATGATAAAATCGTCTACTTGAAGGTTTTTAAGGAAAAGATGGGAAGGCAATCTTAGCAAGATGTGCTTTCCTTCTTATGTAAACTTTTAAAGCCAAAATTGATCAATTCCACATATGAGTAGGTAAGATGTGTCTTCTTGCTGCAAGGTCAGCCTTTTGTTCTTGGTTGAAGATGGCAACAACAACTCTCCAGCGTGCATCTCTTCATTTAATCAAAGGAAAAATGCCTTAAGCTATTCAAAATATCTCCTTAAACTTGCTAAATCCAATTTAAGTTAGGCTACAAAACTAGAGCTTGAAGACTTTGAGTAATTAATATGATATTTGAAAACTTCAACAAGTGCTCCACGATGGGCAGCAAAACTATTGGCATTTAAATTTGTCACTTTTATGACAACAAAAAACATAACAATGGATGAAGAAATCCTCTCTTCACTTTTGCAAGGGAAGCTCCTTTGTCAAATCTACTCTAAAATTTAAAACAAAAACAAGCCTACTAATATGAACACTATGCAATCTATTCTTTGGGGTTTTGCATAAGGATAAAATCACTAAGCAAACTTGACCTATCTTTTTTTTATCTCTTGCAGTTTAGAGCACGAGACTTTGAAAAACTCCTATCTTGATAATGAACTTTCTCAATTTATAACAGCCTAAGCATAAACAAGAATACTATCCAAGGATTAAAACCAGAGTAGCCGGATTCGCCCATGCTCCCTCCCTAAGCACGTGTACCACCATACCTAGTACTAATACAAGTGTGGTATGACACAGATATGCATGGGATATAATACCCACACATGCCCAAAATACCTTAATTTTCCTACACAACTATACTTGTTTTTGGCATTTTAATTTTTACATATTTAAAAAAATAATTGTTTATTTTTTATTATTTATGTTTAATATTTATATTATGTTGTTTAAATGTTAGGGATTTAAAAATATTTAAACATTTGCTCTTTAATTATAAATAAAATTTAGTAATATATATTTAATTGTGTATTCTTTACTAGCTTATTAATATTTAAATTTTAATATTATTTTAATTTATATTTACTTATTTTGTTATACTTGTTTTTTAAACTGAGATTTAAAAAATTAAATGTGAATGATATTTTTTCAAAATTTAGATTATCATTGTTTATTAAATTCATTATATTTAAACTTTTAATATATTTAGAATTTTCCTTTTTTAATTATATTTAAATTTTACTTTTGTTTAGTTTAATTTCGATTTAAATGACATTATTGTTAATTTAATTATAGGTCATGGTTTGTATATTATAAATTGTTAAATCAGCTTATAGTTATTTACATAGCAATTATGTGTTTATATTGTTTTTAAAGTAGTGAAAATCTCCTATAATAACTTAGAAAATTGTGATAAATATATGTATGTTTTTTATGAATGTTGTATCCAGCCATATCCATATTAGGGGTCTTCAAAAATGGCCATATCTATATCCAAAATATTGTAACCATATTTGTATCTGTATCCATGTCTATGCAACTTTGACTAAAACAAAGATCCTTTGGAATTATATCAACTATTTGACTTGAGAACATAACACACAAAAAAGCAGCAATCTGAAGAAGAATGATGACAATTAATTGGTACTTTGACATTGTAGCACATTTTGAGCCTAATTAGATATGTTATCTATGGGCTATAAAAAGTCACACCAATCACATTGATATATGAGATGATTGTTGACTTTCTCTTTGTGGTATATTGTCCTTGATGACAAAACTAATTCGTGATTGGCATAATCATACTTGGTGCTTTTTGTGTCAGTATTTTGTGGATCATGCTTTGGGTTGATGCATTTGGGTGCATTTGTTTATCATATATTGTGGTACTGATCATGTTGAGCTTCATGTGCAGATAAAAGTTATTTTGTCTATTCAGGTGGCATTGGTTTTCAGGTGATATCATGGAACAGTTGATTTCATTTTTGACAGATTGGCACTTCTTTATTGCACAACAGGTATATTATTTCAATTGTTCATTATCAGATTGATCATGGCATCAATGACAAGATTCATTATGTCTTCATGGCATTCTATTGGTGATCTTCATGGCTGTCTCATAATTCTTTGCTTAGTTTGGTGCATATGTTAACATGCTATACATATAGCTTCACAAGGGTTATTGCATTATACATGAGGTGGAGATGTTTATATTGATACACAGTCAGATTTGTATTCTTGAGTTGGCTACTGTATATAGCTTCATAAGCAATGGTATTGCTTGGACTTTTCATATCATTTCTTACAAAGTGTATTTCGACATATACTTGGGCCTTCACATTTTACATGGATTCACATTTCATATTTACTTATATCTTGGCATATGGTTTATTTGTGATATAAGTTTTTTGTAAATGCCTTGGTCGGCATTAAGACATTTCTATTTGTTTTTAAAGTGCATTGTTTTAGCAATTAAGGCCGACAACATTCACTATGGTTTTTATAAATATCACTTATAAAGTGATTGGCAAGTTGGCATTTCCTTCGGCTTTTTGATTGAAGGTCGATCATACTTTATTATTATCAGGCTTATACATTGCACAACAGTTAAATACACATTATTTGAAGACTTGGGTTGTCGGCATATGTATTACACTTGATTTGCTTACATGGCAGCGACAGTATTATTGTTTCAATCAGCATGTTGATTGTGTTGACTTGGACAGCACGCGTGGATTATAATTTGGCACTCATTTAATGCATCATTGTGTCGGTTACATGGATTCCAAAATGATTGTAATATGATGTTTGGATTTCAAATTTCATTCATTTTGTTTTGAAGTTTTGATGAAGGAAGAAATAGGGTAAACAAAAGATTGAACCCTAGCGCCGCCATGTTGAAATTACACTTCTAGTTTGAGCAAGTTTGTTGTGGTATTCTGACCTGGTTTTCAGTTATGTTGGTCTTTGATGGATGGCAAGATAGTTGGTGTTTTTCGCTTGAGCTGGAAGCGGAAATTTGGGCAGTTTTTCATGAAGATCTTCAGGGATTTTGTTTGTAGGTTAAATCCACCATGACAAAGGTAATATCTATACATTATTTTGATCTTTCAAAGGGAAATCTGGTAAATGAGAAGTAAAAGAGGAAAAGAAAACTTTGTTTCAGTTTCGAACAAATTTCTTAACTAATCTGAAACTACTTTGAACCCGAGTGTAAACTCAAGGGTTTCATCTTACAATGGCATTTCATCTTCATATCATTGATTTTTCCTGTGGTTATTCTTAAAAAAACCCTTGATGGGTATCATGATCAAATATTATTGTTCTTACCAGTTTATAAACCCTAGTTATTGAATACAGGTTTTCTTGACAAAGATGAATAACCGTTTTACAAACATTGTATATATATGTATCTTTGCAAAATCACTTGAGAGTGTGATGAGATGAAATAGTCTCGACAGAGTATTATTTATTGTGATATCATTATGTAAAGAGGAAAAGTGGGCTCATATTGTTTTCATCTCTGGTTGTATTACAGAGATTATTTTGAATTGGGCATTATTGCAAAATCATTTTGTATCCTATTGTAATTTTATAACTACAAACAGTTATTGCAGTTATAAGGTTCTGATGGGTTGCAATACCTTGAATGTTTGATGAAGTTGGTGCTTCAGAAAGATTATGGGAGTTGGTGCTCCACATTGTTACAGAGTTGGTGCTCATTGATTAATAAAAGGAAATTTTAGCGAGTGGTTTTTTATACCCCATGAGAGTTTTTCCACTATGGAAATTTTGTGTTATGTGATGTTATTTGTCTCTCATTCTGTTTCATGTTAATGTGCTCATTCAGTCAAAGCTCTGATACTTTTAGTGTGTTCAAAAGATTCATATTTCAAAAGTCTGTCATGCAAAGTTAAAATTGTTCAAATCTATTTTAAAAAGCCTTCCATAAAGCAAATTAAATCTGCATTGGGCAAAGTTGTAGTTCTGTTCAAAAGCATAAACAAGATTTTTCACACAATAATTGAACAATATCATATGATGCTTTTAATATGAGTTAGTCAAGTTTCAAGTCAATCTGATCTAAAGTGTTAATGTTCACTTGCATAAACAAACCTGCCACTTTGGGTTAAAATTAGTAAAAAGTTTCATTGAGTTTTTAAAGTCGAAAGTTCAAATTATTTCACTCTGATTCACCGCCCCGCCCCACCCCCTCTCAGAGTGAATCCACTTCCAACAATGATAACTATAATGTGTGTTGTTGATGGTCTATGTAAGACTTCTTGATGGTTGCACCCACAACCCAAAACAACAATCAAGAAGTTCTAGAGCAATCTCTCAAACTTAGAACTTCCTAAGAAGGCCAACTCCTCTATCTTATCATTCTATTATTACAATTAAATTTTTGAGGAAAGGCTTTCTAAAGCAAGGAATATGAAAAAGCAATGATATGCCAATATAGCCAACCAATGGTCTCTAATAGGAAAGATAGCATAAAACATCTATTCTATTCTACAAATAATATAAATGAAGGCACAACTCATCTATGTGTAATAGGTGACAAATTAATAATGAAAGAAAAGATTACTCAACTACAAATAACCTTTGACCAAGTATAGAATTGAAACCACAAAATCTTCAATTAGTTGTTACAAAATACACAATTACACAAAGTCTTGAAGGCTAAAAGATATTAAAATGTAGAAGGAAAAGTTACTAAAACTAGAACTTCTATTAAAACTCTAAGGAGCTACAACAAACTAAAGACCAAACAATATTCATAAAGAGCAACAACTCCAGTGTATACAATCAAAAGGGCAACGGAATGAATGTGCCACATGCACTAATCCAAACAGCACAACCTAACCAAGAAAGGCACATGTTCATGCATGCTTGTATCACCTAATGACCTTCAAAGGTATGAGATTGATGGTTGATCTTCCTCCATTCATAATTGCTTCTCACTCGGGCTTCATGCCAATCATTAAAACCATTGTAGTTACAAATAATTTTTCCAATGTTAATCACCATGACCAATCAAGGTTTGAGGCTTGTAAACTATGATGATTTCAAAGGTATGCACATCATCCACATTTGATAGTGAACAATGCTCAAAGGGGGAACTTATAAGATGGTGAACGACGCTCAAAGAGGGAACTTATATACCCAAAACAAGATCACAAATCTCCCTGCTTTCACTTCAAGTTCTATGAGGTAGCCATACAAAATTGTTCATCATGGATGAGTCGGTCAAGTTACATAGTGTCATGCTTCAACTATTCAATCATACAATTGGGAGATCAATGATGATTACAAACTTGGGAGGTTGTAAGATCTACATATCTTCAAAATCAATGCAAGTGTGCCACATGTCTCCCAATTAATTTCTTTGCTTAGCATTCTTTCTTCATTTCAAGGCATTGGGCCCTACAAAATATCTTCTTTGATTGACCACATAGATCACTTTAATAGAGATTCTCTTCATGTCTACATTGTTCAATCAAAAGCCAAATTCATGGTGGGGAGAACCTTGGGAGATTGTCAAATCTCAAACTTTTTTAAACTTCACCTAGAGAACATAGGTGCAAGGTTTCACTCCATATTGTAACTTAGGTGCAAAGCAGATCTTCAAGCACCCACCAACCATCAGATTAATAAGCATCTTGCTTTAAAGGTTATGTGCATCTTCCCATCAACATAAGCAACATTTTTCCAATCTAATATAAGAAATAGGGAATTCCTTAATAAGGAGAATATGAAGAGCACTTTATATCTATGCACTATCATGCTTATCATGTCCTCTGTTATGAGTTGTAATTTATGTTAGTCAATAGACATTTCATGTAGCATGTATTATCTACTTCACACATAGGTGGCACTTGGGCCTTTAGCTCCTTGGTATGAGAATCCTTTTAGTCTAAAAGGATGACAAGGAGCTAGAAGAGCATATTCTTCTAGAGCCGAATTCTTTGTAAAGCATCCTATCTATAAAGGCCCCAAGGGGTGAGCACTTTATATTTGTAAAATATATACAATAAGGAAAATAGGGGCATGTGCCCTTCACCCTTTGTATATATATCAAAATATCAAAACATTTGAAATATCAATTTTAACAATCCATCACCCCTAGAAGGAGAAACAAAATATATATTTCAAAATACTGAACCACTAATATCAAATTAAGAAAATAAAATAAAATGCCTATTCTTCAATGTCAACCACATTATCATCCAAGACACAAACACCTAAATCAAATGCCTCTCCAATCTCCATGTTCGAGTCAGCCATTCAGACCAGGTAGTTCATCACCCTCCTTGCACAATCTACTCTAGCATTGTCCACATGAGAATTGAGGATGAAGGGGGTCCTTAGCTTTGACAAGTCGAACCCAGGCATAAAACCATCCCTGCCATCAGCAAGACATTTCTGCATTTTTTCCATTTTCTCCCAACAGTATGAAAAAATGAGACTCCAATTCCTGAAATGTAGCTATGGAAACCAAACCCCTGACTTCAAAACTTACTACAAGCAATGGCTGAAAAAGGTGAGCTTCATGATGATTTAGGGAAGAGTCCAAACCACCCAGAAACTTCACTCTTACATTGTGAATAGCCAGCCTTTTTAACAATCTCCTTAGTGTTCACAAAATCAAGAAAATTTAATACGAACATGGATGAAATATCTAAGTTTACCCTACAGCTTATCTCAGCTTCTAAAAAATCTAAATCAGTTGTCTCTTTGATGGTTCTCTCCATCAAATCCAGCTAATGAACGAAGTTATTTCCCAGGCATTGATCACAGGCTGGACCTCGGAAAGACACTACACATTTCTCTACAAAAATGATGAAATTTTGGATCCATGGCACATAGCAGAAGTAAAAAACAAAAATATGCAGAGGTTGTTGTTTTCCAAAGTGAAGTGAGAAGATTTCCCACTGTAATACCTTTCATAAGCTCATTCCAAGCATTCTAGATGACATCAAATCTTGGGAATCATTATGACTTAGATATCCAAGCATGAAGCTCACCAAAACTTTAATGTTTTTTAATCATTGTTTGAGAGAAAATTACCTGATCCCTTTAATTTTCTAAACCACCCAACTTACCATACTAAGTTACCAGTTCGCGGCATTTAGGCGCCCGGTTCAGGTTTAAAATCCTGGTTTGGTCAAGGTTTGAAAATCAGACTGTGGGTTCAATTTCAACGGACCAGATTCGAACCCAGGCAGAACCCAGGAACTTTCACGCCTAGGCCGCGCTTTTTGAACACCGTTGGACATTTCAGCGGAGGTGGAATGAGTTTTCTTTCCAGGAAATTCGGCCTTGCTGCCAACAATATCATTGATGCAGTGCTCAGACGCCAACGGTAAGACCTCTTTTGGGCAATCTGAGGAGGTGGTGAAGGCAGCTGGGGCGTCGTCATTGCGTGAGAGTCTAAGACTATGCGATCAGAGCGTATGGAGCTTCCTAAAATAAAATATTAAATAACATTGCTAATGATAAATGCCCTATAATCTATCCATTTAAAAATGTTTATTTGTTTTTAATATTAATACTCAATAGTTTAATATTTAAAATATATTAATGAATATTAACATAAGTTATAAATTTATAATTATAGTCATATTAATATATAAATATATTATTATTAATATATTTAATTTTTAAATATACTAATGAATATTAATATAAGGTATAATTATAGTTACATTAATAATTTATTTTAGATTATATATATATATAATATATATATTAATTTTATATGTTTTGTATCAACAAACCCAACCCCAAAAAAAATTTGCCAGAACCCACAAACCGAACCATCAAACCCAAACCCGAAACTGAACCGGTAACTTAGTATACCACATTGTGATCAATTTTCAAAGCGTCAAAAGAGTCAATCCTGAAAAGAGCAAGGATGTTTGTCACCCTATTCACTTCCTTGAAGCAACATAGACTCAAAAAAGACTCCACCAAATCCAAAAAGGGCCAAGCTTCATTTTGAGGATATTTTCCAATTTCCAATAAATCAAATCATTATTTCAGATGGCAATAAAAATCATGGAATCGCCTTCAATTTTCAACGAGGTTATCCCACATTGGAAGCAACTTGAAGGGCCAATAACAAAGCATGCACCTCAGCCTCATTATTTGTTCCATCCTTCAATTTCATGGAGATGGCTCACACCAAAGATTTCTAATCACACAAGCTGCTCCTGAGGGCCCAGGATTTCCAATAAAGGACCCATCATAGTTTAATTTGAAAAAGCCAAACGCGTAGGGCAGTCAAATGGGAGAGATGAAGAGTACAGAATCCACCTAGCATCCTTCCATAATTGAAGGGAAAATTTCACACGAATGCCCCATGAATGGGAGGTAAATACACTACTTAGTCTTTCTAAGCATCTTGTATTTTCTTAGAACTTAGTAAATACTGTTTGGATCTACCACATTGACTCGCTTTAGTCTATATCAAATATTCACTTTAAAAGCATATGTAGGAGAGACATAGTAGCAAAACAATTTTGAGATGTGTTGGTTTAGTGACTATTTCTACATGAAAATGATCTTTAAAGAAGGGTAATCACAGTCCTATACATTTTATCAGACTAACAAAAACTAATATTGACATACAGATAGTTATTTGATTTGACTAAATGCTAGAATTTTATTGAAACTAGAGACAATCTAATCATAATTTGGCTTAAAAGAGAACATACGAATGTCTCCTTTTACCCTCATTGTCTTTCTTAAAAACATGCATAATATACTAACTCAATGAAAACAGCAAGGTACTCATCAAAAAAGCAAGCAGAGCTTGCATTTCTTCTTTTTCACGACCTTACTATAAGTCATCATTTTTAGAGACCTAAATCTAATCATTATTTTGATTAAATGCAAGAACTGTGAAGAAATATCCCTATCAAAAGAGGAAACAATCTAGTGCAACTTGGCTAAGCCTTAAATGAGTAAGTTACAATCTCCCTCGTCAAAGTTTTGTCACACAAATTTGAGATAATAAATCTAAAATAGGAGAATAACTGTAAAATAAATAAGAAATTCAGCTAACAGAAGCATCAAGATGATAAAGGTGACCACACAAACCTAGTTGTAAAATTGACTTCTCAATGGATGTATACAGTGAAGCCCTTTTCTCCGTCACTGCTTTGCCATCAAGAATTTCCAAGCATTCTGTAACAGGATATTTTATCAGGGTCGAAACGAGCACAGCTGCCCTCCATAATTCCTTAATCTTCATCAAGAGAAACCCTGCTAAGAAACGGAAAGTTTAAGTATGGAAAAGAAATTGCATAAGTATATTAAATGAAATAACAACGAGACCTAGCATGGTACAAGAATACGTGTTTTGATAGCATATGATTTTAAACTTCAATCTGTTCATTGAGAAAAGAAGAAAACTAAGTCTCTCTCTACACCCTAACAACTAACAAACTTAAAGCCATACATACATCCAAATAAAGTAACATTCTAGAAGACCTGAACAAGAAAGTCATCCAATGTTAGAATTATATACTTAGTCTAAAAATTATTGCTTAAAGATGAATTCATTGGCTATTATATTTTGTTAAATTATTACGAGAGTATATTGATTTCTTCAGCATACGCATATCCCTAGTTAATTAATTGATTACTAACTAAACACACTAAGGACTAATGCTTCATTAAGAGGTGTGATTTTTTTACGAACAAAGGAACTCCTTCAAAGAGTCTTATCTTTTCCTGCTTTAGAGGAGAATAAAGTACCCTTCACCATTACTTGGATATACCATGCCTAAGGGAAATGAATTTTCCTAGATCAACAACATGAGATTGTTGGGTCTTGGAAAAGTGCCATGAATCTGCAGATTGGAGCATTCACTTTTTAGAGTCAGGAATTCGCTTGTGGTGAAGCTCTCAACTCAGCAATCCCCTTTTGAGGAAGGATTCTAATTGTTCTCCATTCTTCATCTTCAAGCTGTGTAGCTGACTCTGTGTTGTACCCCAAAATTAAAAATTTTGTTACAATTAGACATTTTAAAGAAATGAGTAAAAGTCTTGTTAAATTAGTCAAAAGGTCAAAATTTGGGTGTGTAGGTCTTGCATGAAGGGTAAAAATGTGAAATTCCCAAAATCTGACGATCTGGGTCTGATCAGAGCGACCTAATCTATAAAACCCAGATCTCCGTTTTTCATCCCTACTTTTTAGGAAAACTGCTATTTTTAGGAATTTCCTAAAAATAGTAACTTTTTCTAGGTTTTTCTAGGTTTCTTTCGAGACGGATACTGGCAAAACTTTCTAAAAATAGAAAGTTGGTATGATAGAGTTCAAACTGATTTTGATTGGCTCAAAATACGTCCATATCAAGCTAGTGCAATCAGAATCTCAAAATAATCAGTTTTGCCCTAGTGGGTCCATTCTGCTTTTTCAGAAGCATATCGAGAGCTCCGAAGTCATCAATGGAGGTCAGTCAGCTGTCAGGCGTCAGATTCAATACTCAGGCGTTCAACAAAAGGCGAGTTGGTGAGCAAGCACGAAGAACGGAGAAGAAGGTGAAAATTTGTGAAAATATTCTAACACTGCTTGACATGGGTGCCCCAAGAGGAGATAGGCGCCCACCTTTTTAGGGCATCAAATGGTGAAATTAGGGTTTGAGCTCCCAGACAAAGTTGTTCAAAATCCTCCCAGCTCCGTAGGGAATCTGACAGCGCAGTCATCGGATCATTCAGTCACCTGAAATTCGAGGTCAAACAGAGGGTTTTCAACCAGAAGATGAAGTGAAAATCATGAAAGTAACGGAAAATTTTCTAAGTCTGGAAGTTTTCAGAGCCCCAGGTGCCCAAGGGCGCCCAGTCTTTTGGAAGGGAAAATCCAGCAATTAGGGTTTGCAATTGAGCTCAGTCTCTTCAGAATTCAATCAGCTTCGCAATGGCTATCTTCGTCAAAGCATCTAACTTGTCGTTCTCCAACAAATCCAGATCGAGCTGAAAGTATGGAATAACGGTTCAAATGTGAAGATGAAAATGAGGTAAAATATTCCAAGTCTGAAGCAAATGGGCACCCCTAGAAGAGAAAGGCAATGATGATTTCGAGAGCCCAAACAAATGATTTTGCCAGTGAAGCCTCCAAGATCACTTCCTCAGAACTGGTCAGGCTTTCCAATGAGACCTTCAGCACGTTAAACAGAGTTGGCAGTCACTAGATGCAAAACACTGAACAGAGGGTTTGACGAGAGTGAAATTTTGAAAATCAAAAGCAAGGTGAAAATGCAAGAAAATATTCTAAGTCTGGTCAAGTTGGACACCCCTGGAGAGAAAGGGCGCCCAAGCTTTTGAAGGCCCAAATTCAACTTTTTGATGAAGTTGCTCACAGAGAACCCCCTCCAAAATCTTCTCAGCTTCGCGACAAGCTCAGCCATCAGCCAATCCGAGCTCCAGGTCACCAGATTAGGCAGGATCATCTGTAGAAGAGAAAAGATGAAGAAATGTTGAAAATGGCTAAGTCTGGTCAAGTTGGGCGCCCTTGGAGAGAAAGGGCGCCCAAACTTTTGAGGTCAGAAATGATGGAATTTGCCAATACACCGCCTAAGATCACCTCGTTGGTTTCAGCCAAGCTATCTAGTGAACCTGTCAGCCAGTCGATTTGATCAGCGTAGCTCCCGGAGTCAAGATTTCATCAGAAGATCAAAGGGAAATGAAGAAATTGAAAATCATGAAAAAATGGCTAACACGTGTGTTGGCATAAAAACTAACACCTCCTGGAGTGCAGGTTTGTACGGACAGCTATGCACACTGCGAATGAGTGCTCTTCAAATTAGGAGGGGAAGCTCTCTCGTAGTGTTGGAATGCGTGGAAAAGAAAAGTAATATAAGTCCTATCTTTTTGTTCTCAGCTGGAAGAGGCACAAGATTAAGAAAACCAAGAACGTTGCAGCTAAGGATTTTCCGTTTCGCAGATCATTAACTACAACTAAGCTAACTACTTTAAGTCTATCCAGTTTCCTCAAGAAAACAGAGCATGAGGAAATGGAGCAGGGATGATTATCTGACGATAAGCCGGGTACGGACTCACAACGTGAAGGCAAGGTGGCACAACGTGAAGGCAAGATGGCACAACTATCTGCTTGTCTGAATAGGTTTATTGGAAACAACAATACACGATAAACTAAGTACAAATTCTCAGCTTGAAGGCAAGGTGGCACATCTATCAGCTCAATCTGAATGAATTTATTGAACACATAACATGAAGGATAGCCAACTAGGATAATAAATTGCATTGGCGAGACACGCATACAATCTACGATTAACTAGCCACTATATCTAACTAAGGCAAGCATTCACCATAATAATTGCATGAAACCTGAGTGGCATAACAATTCATTATCATAATAAATACTCATGAACAGATACAGAACGAGCAATATTACAGGCAAGGTAGGCACAGCATATATTTCTCTCTCGTGCAAAAGTTCTTGAACAGATACAATAATAGCAATACTACCGGCAAGGTAGGCACAGCATGTATGCTATCACGCAAGAGTTATGTACAAATGAGCAAAAGCTTTTATTTATAGACATCAAAAGGTGTAGGGAACCCTAAAATCACCTTGAGTCAGCTACAGTCTTGCAATGCATGCAAGTTTTATTGCTAAACCCTAATAAAGCAAACTATACAGTTAACTGGAAAACTACCATCAGTTAACCGGTACATCTAACCTAAATGGACAATGTGCAAGCATGCACGTCCTTATTTAAAGCAAAGTTAACTGGACACTATCTTCAGTTAACTGGAAACCCTAACCCTAACTCCTGTGAAGATAATCCCAAGGAAGAGATAAGCATGTATGAAAATGTAGAAACCCCAGTTTCCTCTAACTCTGAAATCTGACTATCTTTTGATTGTTTTGTGTGTTTTTGGTTTTTTGACTGTTTTTGAGTTTTTTGCATGAATAATAAAGAATGTGATTTGCAAGAATTGAATAATAAATTCAATATAAAATACTACAATATCAATATCGATGGAAATACAAGATCTAACGCTGGTAATTCATTTATTGATCAACTGGACTCAGTACAATGGAGATCTGATAACATGCAACAAAGGAAACAATATTATTTAATGAAAGAACCTGGTATTAGCAGCAAGCTGGAAATGAACCAAATCTGGTACGGCTGCAATAAACTTGCTCTTCTCCCTCTGTCTCACAAGCTCAAATGATCCCAGATACCCTAGCGCCCAATTTGGTGAAGACTGCAAGCCAGAAAGATAGGCGTTTTGACCAAGATCAAGAACACGCCTTTTTAATGATAGTACGGCCAGGTACAGCAGAAGTACGGCCTGGTAACAGCAGCAATCAATGAATAAAAGGTACGGCTCTCACTAGAATCTCCAGATCCAAAAGAAATAGGCACCTCAACTGTATAAACCCTGCTGGATGAATTGCTAATCAAAAACCTTGAATATTTCTTGTCTGTGATGCTCTGTAACTTCTTCTGAATGAAGAAATCTCTTTGCCTGGCAATAAATCGGAAGATATTTCACAACCTCTGAATTGCTTTCACTGGAGATGGCTCGTTCCCCAATGCTCTGAGACTGAAACCCTTGGCTTCCGTGCTCTGGACGAAGTCTTGCTCAAATTTCAATAATCAATAACATAATGGCTCGACTTTCCAAGCAAAAACCTTATACTCTTGCAAAAGTGCGAATTCCTTAAAAATAGGGATCATTAAAATAATTCGACTTTTTATTTTAATTCTTTCAATAGTCTTCGATGAAATTTTTGATTATAAATTATAATAAAAAATGGCCCCTTCCATGATGGGCGCCCCCTTACAACATTTCACTTAAGTTATAATATAAAAATATTATAACTTTATATTATATGCTCCAATTAATTAATATTTAATTAATCAATCAAATATTAATAACTCCTCAAGAAACGCCCCTGATTCTCGAATCGCCCTGTCGGGCGCAACTGTGGAGGATTCTCGCGACTTGACCCAACCGTATCGCTAAAATAGTAAGGGTGCTCTCATTGAGTGCCAAATACCTAAAAATAGCAACTCGTAAACGTGTCCGAAGAGCCCGAACGAAGCTAACCGATCAAATATCGACAACTCGTTTCCATTAAGCTCCATCAAGACCCTCTATCCATCCCATCACAGGGTTGCAGGTTAATAGGCTAATCAGCGTGCTCGAGATAAGCCAACGAAGGGGACATGATACCGCTTCTCCCCGAAATTGCTTGTCCTCAAGCAATCTCAACTCCGGAGCGTCGCGTAATATCCTTCGCCTCCCATGTGGGTATCCTCCACAGAAAATTCTCCATTTCACTAGATATTCCCCTGAGCATAGTCCTCCCACGAATCGCTCTCGCACTCCGTGATTGACTTCATCATCTAAGGGAGGTAAAACTGCAGAAGGTACCACACGGTGACCCAACGCCTTCTTGAGACGTGACACGTGAAAAACATTGTGTACCTTGCTCTCTGCCGGAAGCTCAAGCTCATAAGCCACCTCTCCAACATGCCTCAGGATCCTGAAAGGACCGTAATATCGTGGCTTCAGCTTCTCTGACCCACTCTTCCTAAGAGTGGACTGACGGTAGGGCTGCAGCATAAGATAAACCATGTCACCCTCCTCAAAATGCCTCTCTGTTCTCTTCTGATCTGCGTACTGCTTTTGCTGATTTTGTGCCTTGGCAATATTTTCCTTGAGAGCCTTCATAGTATCCTGACTCTCCTGCAATAAGTCTCCAGCACTCGGCACTCTACTGTCACTCAGTAGCAAATCCAGAAAACTTGGCGCGTCATACCCATACAACGACATAAAAGGGGACATCTGAATGGTCATATGGAATGTCGTGTTATAACAGTACTCACACAAATGAATCCCATTGACCCATGCCTTCTACTGCCCTGCAATATAATTTCTGAGGTAACCTTCCACCCACTTATTCACTATCTCCGTCTGCCCATCTGTCTGCAGGTGGTAACTGGTGCTCGGTGTAAGCTCGGTCCCACAGAGTTTGAACACCTCCTGCCAGAAGTGACTCAAGAACCGACTATCTCTGTCGCTCACTATGCTCTGAGGCAACCCATGTAGTCTGAAAACCTCACGGAAGAAGACCTCTGCTACCTGTGTAGCTGTGTAGGTCGTGGTAATCGGAAAGAAGTGGGCATACTTCGTCAGCCAATCCACAACCACATATATGCAATCCCGTCCTTGGGCTTTAGGCAAGCCCGTAATGAAATCCATCGACAGGCATTCCCACTTCCTGTCAGGAATCGGAAGTGGCTGCAATAAACCTGCCAGTAATGGTTCTCGCTTGTTCTCTCACGACAAACAAGGTAATCACGCATACCGAAGAACATCTGCCTTAAGTCCTTTCCATGTAAATCTCTCCGGAATCTGTCTGTAGGTTTTGAAATACCCGGGATGTCCTGCTGTAGGTACGTCATGAAAGGCTCGCATGATAATGTTCTTCACCGGAATCTGGACCAAATAACTCGCTCTTGTAAATGATCGTCATTTGGTGCTTGTATCTAGTATCAACGCTTCATCCCTCAACGACGCCGATGCCTGCCATATCCTTGGTATACTCGACACAACTCAGGCGTCTCCAATTCTCTGAAATGTGAACCATAGAGCTCAAATGAGGCTTGCGTGAAAGAGCATCAGCTACTACGTTCTGTGTACCTTTGATATACGAGATATCAAAGTCATAGGCCTGCAATTTACTAACCCACTTCTGCTGACGATCATTGAGATCTCGCTGCCCTAGGAAGTGTCTCAAACTGTTGTGATCAGTTTTGATGCAAAATTTGCTGCCAACAAGATATTGCCTAGATTTTGCTAAGGCATGCATTATAGCGAGCATCTCCTTGTCATAAATGCTGTAGAGTCTCTCTGGCCCTCTGAGTTTACAACTCTCATACACAATAGGGTGTTTGTCCTGCATCAGCACCGCTCCAATGCCCTCACCTGATGCATCGCACTGAAGCTCAAAAGGCTTCGAAAAGTCTGGTAGTGCCAAAACAGGGCATGTAGTCATCAACTCCTTAAACCTCATAAAACACTCCTGTGCCTCAGGAGTCCAACAAAATGCACCCTTTTCAAAGAATCATTATCAAGGCATGACGTGGAATAACCATTCACGCATCTCGAGAACCTACACAAACTCTAGAAATCTCCTCGCGAATCGTAAGGTTTGCCGTGTAGGCTTAATGATAGCTGATCTTTTCAGGATCCATCCGCACTCCCCCTGCACTGATAATATGACCAAGATATAACAATTCGGTCATCCCCAAATCACACTTGGACTCCTTGGCGTACAAGGACTCCCTCTCCAGGATACTAAGCACGGTCTCCAAATGAGCCAAATGCTCCTGCCAAGTCCTGCTGTAAATAAGGATATCATCGAAAAAGACCAACACAAACCTCCTCAGCAGTGAATGAAAAACCTTGTTCATGGTGGACTGAAAGGTAGCTAGCACATTAGTGAGCTCAAATGGCATCACCACAAACTCAAAGTGCCCACAGTGACAATCCAAGGCCTCTTCTGTCCCCACCACGAACCTCGACCGATGATATCCCGATCTTAAGTCGATTTTAGTGAAGTAGCATGCACCATGGAGCTCATCAATAAGCTCGTCTATACGAGGTATTGGATACCTGTTTTTGATAGTCCTCTTATTCAGGACTCTATAGTCAATGCACATGCGTAAGGTGCCATCCTTCTTCTTTACCAAAACAACTGAAGAAGCGAACGGTGATTTGCTAGGTCGAATGTGACCCATAGCAAGTAACTCCTTGATCGTTTTCTCGATCTCATATTTCAGCAGCTTAGGATGTCTATAGGGCGTAATCATAACGGGCTTAGCGCCCTCCTCAAGCTCAATAATATGCTCAATGCCCCTGTCTGGAGGTCTCCCTGGTGGAATATCACGGAATACCTTATCATGCTTGATTCTCAATTGCTGTATGTCGAGATGATATTCAGTTTTCTGCTGTCCCTCCTGTATAGGTGCCAATGTGCACTCGGCAGCCCACTCTACCATGTCGTGTCGCATGAGCCTTTCCATCCGTCGAAAGGAAATAGTTTTGATGTTGCTGTCCCGAATGGCTTTCAGAATATGTGTCTTCCCATCCACATCAAAACGGATCTCCATGT